>VZQC01003255.1:3880553-3947655 GCA_009823505.1 Rhizomys pruinosus | reverse complement strand
GGATTGACAGCTTTCCCAGTGATACCCTTTTTAGTCATATTAACAAAGCACAAGCTATTGGATGTACAGGCATTTAAGCAGTACCACTCATTATGTCAAGCTAAGCTGTGAGCATAGACACAGATGCTTGGATGGCATGCTAATCCGCAAACTGCGGTTTCTCTATAAAGGGTGACAAGTTCTTACTGTGGCTCACAACATCGCCCAACTACCAGAGGACACAAGCTTGTGGCATCTGCTGTGAGTTATTCCTCCAAGGAGAGAGCCAATAGCCAAATAAATTTGGGATATATATAGTCACTTGGCTGCCACTGTTGCACAGTATCTCCAGGCTGTTGAGGGTAGCTGATATTGACGGAGGAGTCTTGCTTGTCTCGGGAGACCAATATTTTGCTGTATTGCTTTAGTGGCCTTTAGGGGGAGTGGGATTGTAGTTTAACAGGAGTGGTCATTGTAAAAATAAATGAGACAAGAGGTGACAGCTGCCTGGATGCAAGACGAAGCAGTGGATAGTCTTAAGATATGTCTTAGAGAGAGAAGAGACAGGTTCAGAATATATCATAGTGGTGGAGAACTTGCCTAGCATTTTTGAGGCAGGGTACCACAAAGAAAGAGTTGAGAGGAGGAACTGCTGATACATTGGCTATGTGGGTTAAGGGAAGGGAAAGCGTCACAAGTCAACGAATGGGAAAAAGTGTCTTTCATTCCACTCTGCCTTACCTCAGACTCCTGGTGCCCCCCTTGGGCATTTCAAAGACCATTAGGCTTGAGAGAAAGGTCTTACTTGGGTGATAAATATAAGATAGATAAATAGATGATAGATAGATAGATAGATAGATAGATAGATGATAGATAGATGATAGATAGATAGACATATGATAAATAGGTAGATAGATAGATGATAGATAGATAGATAGATAGATAGATAGATGATAGATAGATAGATAGATAGATAGATAGATAGATAGATAGATAGATAGATAATAGGAGGTATAGATAGATTCAGAGTACCTGAAATTGGGAGAGGGTATGAGGGGGTACAGATGGTAGATTGGATCCAAATATGATGAAAGTATATTACATGAAATTCATAAAATTCAATTAAAGAAAGCATAACAGAGGAGATTAAGAAGATCAAGTCCATTATCTGCATTATGAATATGTCACGATGAAACCTCTTACTTTGTACAATTACTATATGCTACTAAAAACCTGTGCCTCCATGAAAAAGAAAGTAAAAATAAAGCATTCTCCTCTATCCTTCCTCCCTCCCTCCACCATCCTACACCTCAGTGCAACGGCTGCTAATGATCTGATACATGTCCTTGAAGGCCTTTTCTCTGCTTACTCAGAATACATATGTATGTTTGTATGTGGCTTTTCCCCTAACCACGCTGGGGTTATACTATGTACTGTTCTATGACTTAACTTTCTTCCTGTTCAGTAGGTTCACATGCTAACTGGCCCCAGTCTGTTTTAAGAACACTTATTTTTTTTCATAACATTAGTATATTCTAACATCATTTCACTCAAGTGCAGTTAATGTTTTCTCCAATTTCCCACCACAAACTGTGCAGTGGAAAACAGCACCAGTTTAGGTTCTAATTCACTTTTTCGTTTTTGCAGGACTATGGAAACTGAAGTCATTGCAGAGTTTGGATCTGTCATTCAATGGGATATTGCAAATCGGGCCGTCTGATTTTCAGAGCTGCCTGAAACTGGAGAACATCTATTTAAAGAGCAACAAGATATTCAAAATCCACCCAGAAGCTTTCAAAGACCTCAAAAAATTACAGGTTATAAAATCTTTGTTTTTTAAGTGACTGAAATATACAGACATATAGGAATGAGATTAAAGGGCTGTTTCCTTTGAAGAGCTTCTCGGTGCATAGCTGTAGTGGCTGTTAACCAAAACATGGAGACTATTTTAAGATCTCCTAAGATAGACAGTCTCTTGCAGAGTCGAAGTCCACAATGATGGACATAAACTTAGTAAGAACAGTCAGCAGCAAGAACCACTAGATTGGGTAGGAGAGGTAGCTAGGTGGATAGAGTGTTTGCCCAGCTTCCCACATGCCCTAGGTTGGATCTTCAGCACACATCTGCATTCCCAGGAGGTGGAAGTGTTAGGTGAGGAGAGGGAGTTTATTTCATGCTAGGGCTGAACCCCACCGATCACTCCCTACAGGAGTCAGCCCCCAACAGAGTTTTGAGGGGCTTCTTATACCATGTGACAAAAGAGCAGATAGTGCATAAGTGGTGTTCAGGTAAGTGGTTTACAGGTAACAGGCAATCACAAGGTAAGACAGGTACCAGGGGCTGGAGAGATGGCCTAGCGGTTAAGAGCGCCGACTGCTCTTACAGAGGACCCGGGCTCAATCCCCAGCACCCACATGGCGGCTGAGAACTGTCTGTAACTCCAATTCCAGGAGAACTCCAGTTCCAGGGGAATCCGACACCCTCTTCTGACCTCCGCGGCATTGCACGACACGGGTGCACAAATAGTACATTCATACACACATACATAAATAAATAATAAATTTTAAAAAAACTAAAAAATAAATAAATAAATAAAATAAAATAAAAGACAGGTACCGGGCAATCACAGGCCACGGGGATATGGCATCCTGGTTTACAAAGGCTATAAGAATGTGACATCATGGTTTACCCTGGAATGTGGCATTCTGGTTAAACAAAGACTGCTGTCCTGGATGATCACAGGGGGCAGGGTGGAAGGCTGCCCCTTCTCTGTCTAGCTCCATTACCATAACACTGCAAGGGGGGTTCCACTATAGAAGCAGGAGGATCATTAGTTCAAGGTCACCCCCAGCTACATATCAAGTTTAACGCCAGTCTGGCATGTGTAAGGCCCTGTATCATAAAACAAAAAGAAGCAAAACAAACAAACCAAAAGAACCCCTGGAATATTAGTTTTCTAAACCAAATTAAAATCTAATTCCAAGTTTCCATTTACCAGTTGACAAGAAATCAAATTTGTTATTTAAGAGACTGGCTCTCTCTGAATCTCTGTGAGTTCAAAACCAACCTGGTCTACAAAGTGAGTTCTAGGCCAGCCAGAGGTACATAGTGAAACTCTATCAAATTAAGAAAAGACCGGGGGTGGGGGCGCAGAAGATGCCTCCCTAAGCTGCAAGGTCGGACAGAGGTGGTCTTCTGTGAACTGGAGCACTTGGGATGTGCCGCCAGTCCACTGTGGCAAGTGCTGAGCAACTCTGTGGGCTGCTGCTGGTAGTGACTGAAACTACATGGCATGATAAAAATGGTAGTGATTATAGCCCACGCGTGTGCAGCATGCGGCACTTGTACGTGCCACACACCACTGGCGTTTACACTGCAGGCATCTGCATCACAATTCACAGCTGGCAATCGTATGGTCTCTCTGAAGTTCTGGTTGTGGCCAGGCTGGGGACCCCCCCCCAGCTCTGCTCTTCCAGACACTCTGTGCCATGCCCTTTCATTCCATGAGGACAGTGTGACATCTCCCTCAGTGGTCCTTTAGACATGCCAGAGGCCCTATGTGAACCCCCCAGAAGCAGACTGGGAGAATCTCCAGTGTCTGTCTCCATAACTTCCATCACACACCCCTTTCTCTTGCAGGCCCCCAATGTTCACGAGAAGCAATGTGAGCCACACATGCAATTTCAAACGTTCCTATTGGCCAGACTTAAGAAGTAAAACCAAGAATTCCTTTTTTTAACTCTTTTTTTTTAATGTGTATGGGTGTTATGCCTGCAGTATTTAAGTGCCTGCAGAAGCCAAAAGAGGGAATTGGGTTCTCTAAAACTGCAGTTACAGACAGTTGTTAGCTACCACGTGGTTGCTGGGATTCAAACCTGGGTCCTCTGCAAGAGCGGCCAGTGCACTTAACCACTACCATCTCTCCAGCCCCAAGAATTTCCTTTTAATAAGATATATTACTTAGCCCATTATAAAATCCTTTTCATGTGTAATCCATATCAAAGTTTTAAAGAAATCTTTTATGTTCCCTTTCTCATTTGAAAGCGTCAACCCCTGTTCTGTGTTTTATACTCCTGTGTGGCCTCCCCACCTTCGAATTGCTCAGTGACTGCTTATGGCTAATGGCAGTCGTATGTGTCAGCACGGAGAGAACCCAGGGATGTTTCCCAGCATTTCATAAGGTGTCAATGAAGCACAGCTGTAAGACAAGCCTTCCGCTCCCTTTTCAACCAGAGCAGCTCCCTGAGCCCTCCTTGCAGAAGGAAAACCAGGGAAGCAGGGATGGGGTCCAACCTGGGCTCAGCCACTTTCCAGCTTCATTGTACAGACAAGTTATCAAATCTCTCTGCGCCCTAATATTCCCACCTGTAAAATGGATATAACCTAGTTCCTTGTGAGAACTAGAGGTTTAAACGCACATAAAGTGCTTAGAACAGAACTTGGGGTAACTTAAACCCTACTTAAATACCCAAATCTAAAATATACCACTCCTCGTGGTTGAAACCCTTCCAAGATTTCACAGCCAGGACCCGGTCCCTGCCGGAGTTTTCAGTCTTATTTCAAGCTGCTGCCCCCTGCGCACTGCTGTCCTGCATGCTGGTGCTTCAGGGCTCCCTCCACCACCACCCAACCTCTACCTTCAAGAACTAACAGGCATGACTCCTTCCTGCTTCTATTAGAATGCCACTTCTGCAAGGTGGCTGTCCTCAGTCTCCCTTTCACTCAAACTTGTAATGGGTCTCCCTCCATGTTTGTTCATTCCGTCAGTCCTCACACCATCAGGATTTGGATGTGTTTAGTTGTTCACGCCTAGCCCCCTAAGCCTAACTCCAGATAGCGATCATGTTCTCAGACAACACATACATATATCATCTGTTTTGTTTCCAGTGCAACACCTGATGACTAAACAAAGGAATAGATAAACGAATGGTGCTCCCGTGTAGCTGTGGTATTATCTGTTGTACTAGAATGACTCACAGCTTAGCAACTTAAAACCACACACATAAGCCGGGCGTGGTGGCGCACGCCTTTAATCCTAGCACTCGGGAGGCAGAGGCAGGCAGATCTTTGTGAGTTCAAGGCCAGCCTGGTCTACAGAGTAAGTTCCAGGACAGCTGGGGATACAGGGAGACCTTGTCTTGAAAAGACGAAAACAAAACACACACACACACACACACACACACACACACACACACGGACACGGACACGGACACGGACACACATACACATCCATTGCCTCAGAATCCTTGTGGGTCAAGAATCCAGACCCTGTTAGCCTGGGCCTCCACCTCAGGGTCCTTCAAGAGTCTGCACCCAAGGCCAAGGCTGGAATCTCAGGTGAAAGCCCAAACACTAGATTGCTTGTCCAACACACATGCAGTCAGCAAGACTTGCTTCCTTATTGGGATTTAGGCTGAGGGCCCAACTCTTTCCAGCCATTGGTTTAAGCCTGCCACCAAGTTTCTGCCCTGTGGCATCTTGCTTCAGAGCTAGGAGTCTCTCTGGCATTTTCTGCTTTGGTAAGAAGAACATTTCCATTTGATGGAATATCATCCTGGAAGTGGCATCCAGTTGCTTCTGCAGGAGTCAGTTGGCTAGAAACATATCCCCGCCCACACTAGAGAGAAGAGTTCGCTCTAGGGCCTGCATATCAGAAGGCAGGACCACTGGGGACCACTTTGGAGTCTCTCTGCCATGGCAGACAGAAGAAAGTACCCACTTCAAGTGGCCGTGCTGCCCCTTTACCAGGAGGGGCTGCCAGGCTGTCAGGGAGCCTCAGTTAGCACACTGTATACAATTATAGGTATACCTGTATGTGGGATTTCTCCTGTGTGCCTCATGCATCTTACTGTATTCTGTGAGTCCTCTGAAGCTCACAGACAGCAGGTACCACAAGCAAATTAAAACCAGCTCTGAGTGCGTTTTGAATACAGCTGTAATTCTCAGTTGACTGAAACTGAGAACACGCACACATCCCTCTGAGCAATAACTCCGCACTGGCTTTAGAACATGATGGAGACCTTTGGCGCCAGGAAGCTCAATACCATAATGGGGGGGGGTGTTCTTTTGGAAGATAAATTTAATCTGTCTTCTATTGTATTTATCTTCACCTGTAGGAACATTTTCAGAAACCAAATATATTTTTAAAGCATAAATTCATCAGTATACTTAAATGGAATGAAATAAGTTGTATTGACATTTCAAATTAGCTTTTCTTTTCTTAATCTTACCTCATTCTTCTTAGATGCAGTGATTTGTGAGGTAATATGGTGTGCGTCTCCCTGTCTTTCTATAATATATGCACCTTTCAAATTCTGGAAGATGGTTATTTCTTTAGCCAAATACAACTATTCTGAGAAATTATTCTTCTTGAATTATTTTGTTAATTTTCTTTCCTTCAGTTTTGCTTTCAGTTCCATCATTTGTAATATAAGAAGCTAAGATGCAAAGATTCACTACAAAATAGCTACTGGGAAAACATCAGAATATTCATATATATGAATATATGTAATATTCTAATATTTATTATTACTTATATATGAGTATATGTAATAATAAAGATCAAAGAAGAAGACAAGCAGTTGAGAGGTAGGGGAGGATGGACATGGAGGATTTGGAGGGGGACTGAGGGCATGGAAATAATGCAAAACAAGATTCATGAATGAAATTATCAAAAGTAGAAATAAAGGCAAACAAGAACAGAGATTATGAAGTCTGGGGACAGTAGTAAGGTTGGAGTGGAGAGAGGGGAAGAGGTCTGAATATGATACAAATATCTCACATGAAATTCTCAAGTCCATAAAACTATTTTTTAAAACTCTGGAATATTAGAAATGAAAAGCTTACTGAAACTAAGGAAAACCCAGTAGAAATTATTACTGGTGGAATTAACCCAGAAAAACATACACAATGACAAAGTTGATTTCATTCTAGCAATGCTAAATGGTTCAACATATGTAACTAGAGAAGTATAATACAGCACATAAACAGATCTAATAACCAAAACAAGAGATCTATAGGCAGTTGAGCAGTGTTGATGAAGGGCCAGTTACTTTTCTTCAGGAACAAATCCTCTGANGGAGGGAGGGGAGAAAAAACTGACCTAGGCAACACTTAAACTTTCTGGTTTTCACCCATAACCCTCTTTGGTTAAAGCAAAGTTAGCCCTTCCCATGTTCTGATTTTCCTCCTCTTCTGTCACAGCCTGACTTTCTCTAAATGCCTCCTTCACTCTATTGTGGTGGTTCAGAGAAGCTCTGTTTTGCAGTAAAGACACACAACTAAGAGGTCAGACGATATTGCAACCCTGCCATTTAATTCTTCAGCATTTCCATTCTCTTGCTGTTACTGTTTGTTGTTGTTGTTTGAGGCAGGGTCTCATGTAACCCAAGCTACTCTAAAACTGGGTATGTGGCCTAACCTTGACCTTCTGATCCTCTTTCCTCTACCTCCTAAATGCTGGGATTACAAGTGTGCACCGCCACACCCAGTTTATCATTTCCATTCTTCACTGAGCCCCTGTACTGATCCAAACCCCTATACTAAGGTGTATGTGGGATACACTGTGTGGCTTAGCAGCATTTCTTCCTCTATAAAAATGAAGAACTGTGGGAAGCTGTTGGGAGCACCAAGCTGATATGTGTAGAGCACTCAGCAGAACGCCCGGTGCACAGTACCGCTCTGCAGGCAGTAGCTGCAGCCAGACCTAAGACTACTTGCCCTGCCATGTCACACACACCACGTCCAGCTTCAGCACAACCTGGCCACTAAAGCCACTGAATCAAATTGTTCTCTGATTTT
This sequence comes from Rhizomys pruinosus, assembly GCA_009823505.1. NCBI lineage: Eukaryota > Metazoa > Chordata > Mammalia > Rodentia > Spalacidae > Rhizomys > Rhizomys pruinosus. The sequence continues at coordinate 3,939,876 of VZQC01003255.1, read as the reverse complement.
TCCTACATTTCTGATTATGCTAGAGAAATGAGTTTTCTTGCAAGCACCGAGCAGCCATGGATGCAAAAATCCGCACTATTGTCTTTGAGATATTTAATGCAAACGGTGTCTCTTTTTTTCCACTTTTGGCCAGCCACAGTTCTGTGTTCTGAGTCCTCTTCATTCAACATCTTCTGCTAATTTGAAGATGAGAGTGTTTTAGATCTGGATTCAGTTCAAAATGTTAATAGCATGAGAGTCCAGGGTTCATTTAGCAGTATAAAATTACAACTCACAGGGCTGGAGAGATAGCCTAGCGGTTAAGAGCACTGACTGCTCTTGCAGAAGAACCGGGTTTGATCCCCAGCACCCACATGGTGGCTGAGAACCGTCTGAAGCTCCAATTCCAGGAGAACTCCAGTTCCAGGGGAATCCGACGCCCTCTTCTGACCTCCGTGGCATTGCACGACACGGGTGCACAAACCTCCATGCAGACAATACATTCACACACATAAATAAATAAATAAAATTAAAAAAAAAAATTACAACTCACAGAGAAAAAAGGAAGTGTTTAGACATCTAACATAGACTTAGGGCTTTTAGAAATATTTTGTCTTTGCAGCGATGCTGGGAGGTGGTTTCACAGAAAGCAAACAACTGCCAAGGTGCAGAGGCTTGTGACTCAGCCGAGATCCAAACCCAGCGTTCTCTGACTTTTAAGCCAGGCTTGGATTTGTATTGCTTTCATAGAGGTAGAAATACTATTGTGTCATTTATTTTTTACCTTAATGTCTTTGTTCAGAGACTGTCCTAAATGTGTTTCTTCTCAAGCAGGTTGTAGATCTCAGCAACAATGCTCTGACCACCCTCCTACCAGTGGTGAACATGGCTCTAGAATTTCCCCACCTGGAACTTGACCTGACTGACAACCAATGGTGGTGTGAGGACAGTATTGTGGACTTCCAGAATTTCACTTCTGAATCCTGGAGGGAAAAGTGGAAAGCCATTTGCAACAATTCTGTAGGTAAGTAGGTAGCGCCTCTTTTCTGTGGGATGGTTCTAACTGAACTGGAGAATGTATCTAGGAAACAGCAACAAGCTCTCCAAAATCAAGAGTGTTGGTCACTCACGTATCAGTGTACTCATTCACTCACTCATTCAAACATGCATTCATTCATTCAGCCTGCATCGCGGGATAATCACTGGCACTTCACTGGTTTGTTTCGTTTGTTTGTTTGTGGTTTTTTTTCCAGCTCCTGATGATTTTCTTCACATGGTCAAAGACACAAAACAAATAGTACAGAGGTTGAACAACCTGGGAATTTTTTTTTTTTTTCCGGCTTTACTTTTTTTTTTTATTGTATTTATTTATTTATTTTTAACAAATCTAGACCCGTGTTCCCGCTCATTCCCCCACCCCGTCAGAGCTCGTGCATTCTGCCAAACATGCTTTCCATCTCTTAGTCTTTCTCAATATTTTCCATGGGGACGTTGACTGTTTTGAGCAGAAGTTCACTGTTTCAGTCAGTTCTTTGATGCAGTATTTTCTGTTGTTGTTGTTGTTTCCAAAATGCATTATGTCCAACTGCTTTGTACAGAAGCTCAGGGGGCCCTACACAAGAAATACTTACAACTGGGTAATTGGCACTAGCATCCACAGATGAGGGATACCATTCGTCGTTTGTTTTTCTGGGACTGTGTTACTTCACTCAGCATGATGTCCTCTAGCTCCAGCCATTTTCCTGCAAAGCTCGTGATGTCGTCTTTCTTTACTGCTGCATAGAACTCCATTGTGTAGATGTACCACATTTTCTCTATCCACTCGTCAGTTGAGGGGCATTTAGGTTGGTTCCAGCTCCTTGCTATTGTGAAGAGAGCTGCAATAAACATGGCCGTGCATGTATCTCTGTGGTGGCGTAAGTCTTGAGGGTACATGCCCAGGAGTGGTATGGCTGGGTCGGGTGGCAAGTTCATTCCAAGTCTTCCAAGGGTTCTCCACACTGCTTTCCATAGTGGCTGTACGAGTTTACATTCCCACCAGCAGTGGATGAGTGTTCCCCTTTCCCCACAACCTCTCCAGCACTTGGTATCATTTGTTTTCTTGATCCTAGCCAGTCTTATTGGAGTAAGATGATATCTTAAAGTGGTTTTCATTTGCATTTCCTTAATGATTAGTGATGTTGAGCAGTTCTTGAGGTGTTTCTCAGACATCTCTAATTCCTCGCTTGTGAAGTCTCTGTTCAGTTCTTTGCTCCATCTATTGAGCGGGTCATTTGTTTTCTTTTTTCTTTGTTTTTTGAGTAGTTTATATATTCTGGAAATCAATGCTTTGTCAGATGTATCTGCAGTGAAGGTTTCCTCCCACTCTGTGGGATTTCTCTTCACTTCCTTGATTGTTTCTTTTGATGTACAGAAGCTTTTGAGTTTGATGAGGTCCCATTTGTCAATTGTCGACCTTAATTCTTGTGCAGCTGCTGTCTGATTTAGGAAGTCTTTTCCTACGCCTATGTCTTGTAGTCTGCTGCCAACTTTTTCTTCTATCACCTTCAGAGTTTGGGGTTTCACGTTGAGGTCTTTAATCCATCTGGAGTTGACTTTTGTACAGGGTGAGAGGTAGGGGTTTAATTTCATTCTTCTACAAGTGGTGATCCAGTTTTGCCAACACCACTTGCTGAAGATGCTGTCTTTTCTCCATTGTGGTTTCTTGGCCCCCTTGTCAAATATGAGATGGCTGAAATTGTATGTGCTCAGATTTGGATCTTCGGTTTTGTTCCATTGGTCAACAGGTCTGTTTTTGTGCCAGTACCAGGCTGTTTTTATGACTATAGCCCTGTAGTATAGTTTAAAATCTGGTATAGAGATCCCTCCTGTGTAGCTCTTTTCACTCAGGATTGATTTGGCTATTCGGGGTCTTTTGTTTCTCCAAATGAATTTAAGAACTTTTGTTTCCAAGCCTGTGAAGAAACTCTTGGGGATTTTGATTGGGATTGCATTAAATCTATACAAGAGTTTTGGTAAAATGGACATTTTTACAATGTTAATTTTCCCAATCCATGAGCATGGGAGGTTTTTCCATCTTCTGAGGTCTTCTTCAATTTCTTTCTTTAAGGGTTTAAAATTTTTGTTGTAGAGGTCTTTGGTGTCTTTGGTTAGGTTTGTTCCTAGGTATCTTATTGTTTTTGAGGCTATTGTGAGTGGGAAGGTCTCTTTGAATTCTTTCTCCAGTTGCTTGTTCTTGGTGTAAAGAAAGGCCATTGATTTTCTAAGGTTAATTTTGTATCCTGCCACTTTGCTGAAGCTGTTAATCGTTTCTAGGAGTTTTCTGGTGGAGTTTTTTGCATCTCTTAAGTAAACAATCATATCATCAGCAAATAGGGATAGTTTGACTTCCTCTTTTCCAATTAGTACTCCTTTAATATCCTTTTCTTGCCTTATTGCTCTAGCAAGTGTTTCAAGCACTATATTGAAGAGGAGTGGTGATAGGGGGCAGCCTTGCCGAGTTCCTACCTTTAAAGGGAATGTTTCCGTCATTTCCCCATTTAGGATGATATTGGCTGTGGGTTTCCTGTATATGGCTTTGATTACATTGAGGAATGATCCCTCCAATCCAATTCCTTCTAGGACTTTAAGCATGAAGGGATGCTGGATTTTGTCAAAGGCTTTTTCAGCATCAATTGAGATGATGGTGTGGTTTTTGTCTTTGATTCCGTTTATGTGTTTGATGATGTTTATTGATTTTCGTATGTTGAACCATCCCTGCATCTCTGGTATGAATCCAACTTGGTCATGATGGATGATCTTCTTGATGTGGGTCTGTATGCGATTTGCCAGTATTCTGTTTAGAATTTTGGCATCTGTGTTCATGAGGGAGATGGGTCTATAATTCTCCTTTTTAGTTGGATCTTTGCCTGGTTTTGGTAATAGAGTGATGTTGGCTTCATAGAAGGAATTTGGGAGAATTCCCTCTGATTGTATACTTCTAAACAGTTTCAGAAATAATGGTTGTAGGTCTTTTTGAAATGTTTTATAGAATTCTGCTGTGAAACCGTCTGGGCCTGGGCTTTTTTTAGTTGGGAGGCTTCTTACTACATCCTCTATTTCTTCATATGTTATGGGTCTGTTTAAGCTGCTGGTCTCCTCTTGGCCAAGCTTTGGTGATTCCCAAGATTTCAGATATTCATCCATTTCTTCTAGATTTTCAAACTTGGTAGAATATAGGTTCTTGTAATATTCCCATATAATTTTCTTGATCTTTTCCTTGTCCGTTGTGATATTTCCCTTTTCATCACAGATTGTATTGATTTGGAGTTGTTCCTTCTTTCTTTTTGTTAACTGGGCTAGAGGTCTGTCTATCTTGTTTATTCTTTCAAAGAACCAACTTTTGGCTTCATTGATTTTTTGTATTGTTTTCTTTGTTTCTATTTCATTGATTTCTGCTCTGATTTTTGTTATTTCTTCCTGTCTGTTGCGTTTAGGGTTCATCTGTTGTTGCCTCTCAAGTGCTTTTAGCTGTAGTGTTAGATCATTCACTTGTGCTCTTTCTGTTTTTCTAATGTAGGCACCCAGGGCTATAAATTTCCCTCTTAGGACTGCTTTTAAGGTATCCCATAAGTTTTGTTGTGTTGTATTGTCATTGTCATTCAGTTCCAGGAATGTTTTTATTTCTTTCTTTATCTCTTCCTTGACCCATTCATTATTCAAGAGTGTGTTGTTTAGTCTCCATGTGTTCTTGTAGGCAGGAGGGCTTGTCCTGGTGTTGATGTTGAGCTTCATTGCACTGTGGTCTGACAGGATGCATGAAATTATTTCAATCTTTTTGTATTTGTAGAGGTTTCTTCTGTGTCCCAGGATGTGGTCGATTTTGGAGAATGTTCCGTGGGGTGCTGAGTAGAAAGTGTATTCTCTGGTATTAGGATGGAATGTTCGGTAGAGGTCTATGAGGTCCATTTGGTGTATCATATCGTTCAGTTCAGATGTCTCTCTGTTTATTTTTTGTCCTGTTGACCTATCCAAAGGACTCAGTGGGGTATTGAAATCTCCCACTATGAGTGTGCTGGGGTTAGTCTGTGACTTGTGGTCCTGGAGAATTGTCTTTATAAAGTTTGGTGCACCAGAATTTGGGGCATATATATTCATAATTGTGAAATCTTCTTGGTGGATTGTTCCTTTGATGAAAATGTAATGGCCTTCTTTGTCTCTTCTGATTTCTTTTACTTTGAAGTCTATTTTATCCGATATTAAAATAGCAACACCTGCTTTCTTTTTGGTACCATTTGCTTGGAATATTTTTTTCCATCCCTTCACTTTAAGGTGGTGCCTGTCCTTGAAGGTAAGATGTGTTTCTTGCAGACAGCATATCGATGGATTCTGTTTCCTAATCCAGTCTCCCAGTCTATGTCTTTTGATTGGGGAATTTAGTCCATTAATATTTAAGGTTATGACTGATAGGTTTGTGTTGCTTCCTTTTGCCTTATTATCCATCTGCGGTTTTGATTTAGGTTTCTACTTCTGCAGTTATGCTTTTATTGATTTCTCCTTCTAGTTGCCTGGGGTTGGTTGCTCCTTTCTTCTGTTCTTTGGATTGCTTCAAGTATTCTCTGAAGGGTTGGTTTTCCGGACATGTATTCTTTCAAGTTGTTTATGTCATGGAAGATTTTCCTCTCTCCTTCCACTATGATTGACATTTTTGCTGGGTATAGTAACCTGGGCTGGCATCCATTGTCCCTCAACACTGGGAATGCTTTGCTCCAGGTTCTTCTTGCCTTCATCGTTTGCTGTGAGAAGTCCGTTGTTATTCTGATAGGTTTCCCCTTATAGGTCACTTGTTGTTTTTCTCTTGTCGCTTTAAGAATTTTCTCTTTGTTTTGGGTGTCCAGCATTTTAACTATGATGTGGCGTGGAGAATTTCTTTTCTGATCTTGTCTGTTTGGAGTTCTATGTGCTTCTTGTATTGGTATTGGTTTGTCCTTTTTTAGTTTGGGGAAGTTTTCATCTATTATTCTGTTGAAGATCTGATCAATACCTTTCTCTTGGGATTCTTCTCCTTCCTCTATTCCTATGATGCGGAGGTTTGATCTTTTCATAGTGTCCCACAGCTCCTGGTTGTTCCATTTTTGTGTATTTTTAAATTTTTCATAATCTTTCCTTGAGGTTTTTAGTTGTTCTGTGTTGTCCTCCAGGTCTGATATTCTTTGTTCTGCTTCCTCCATTCTGCTTCTGAGGCTTTTTTCATTCCTTTCCTCTTGAATGGATGAGTGTTTGATTTCCTTTTTCATTTCCTCTTCTGATTTCTTTAGTGTTTCTATTTCTTTTTGGAGCTTCTCGATCTCTTTTTGTAGCTCTTTTGTTTGCTGGTTGGTTTCTTTTTCTTTTTCAGCATGGGATCTTTTCAGTGTTTCTACTTCCTTCCGGAGCTTGTCATTCTCTCTCTCTCGGTCCTCATTCTCTTTTCTTAGTTCTTTAATTTGTTCTTTATGATCTTGTAGTTCTTTAAGTATGTTCCCAATTGTGTTTCTGATGTCTGTGTCCTGGGGCATCCCCGGGGGGATCCCACTGCAGGAGTCATCCATAGGGTTAGTAAAGCTTGGCGTGGGATTATCCTGCACCTTTCCAGTGTAGTTTCTTCTTCGTGATCCTGGCATATGGGCTTCTCCTTGCCTGTATTCCAATGTGAGTCCTGAATGCCTCTTCACTGTGTTGAAGGCGTGCTTTGCTTGCCTCCTTCAGATCCTTCTTCGTAATCTCAGTTGGCGGGGGGGGGGCTCTTCAGCCCGCGCCCCGGCACCTGCCGCTGGGCTCAAGAGATCTCAAATCTGTCTTCCCCTCTTCCTGCCGCTGGGCTCAAGAGATCTCAACCTGGGAATTTTTTATCCCACTACTAACTACCTTAAGAAAAAAGTCTTAGACTCTTCAAGTCTGCCATTAAACCAGAGTCCTGGCCATGGCTACTGGATTTAGAAGTCATGCAGGAAGAGCAGATAATGCCAACCACGACTACCACTCCGAGCAGGATAGCGTAAGGGAAAAAGGAATGCTGGCCATTTGCCAGCACCAGGGAGCAATGAGCAAATAATACCACAAGCCCAAGAGAAGCAGATGTCGTGAGAACTTACGGAAAGTTCTAGCAAATACAAAGTAGTTGAGGGTATGGAGGGAGGGGAAGCCATGCGATGGCCCTCCCATTTAGCTTCTTCCTCCTGTGGGCAGCAGTCAGGCAGGAGACCTCAGAAACAGTCTCCTGGGCCTCTGAGCAGTGGGCTTACCTTACAGTCTTGTACAAATGTACAGAAGGCCATATATATGTTGTGGGCATTGGGTAGAAATTAAATAATTCATGGGTGAACAAAATGACTTGTCATCTGATGTATACTTGAAAACATGGCTAGGGGAAGACCAAGGAGGACTCACGGAAGCGTTGAAGCCCTTGGAGCCTCAGTCCAACATCTACTGAGTGTGTGTTTTCCATCTCCCACTTGCAGGGAACAAGGAGGCGTATTTGGAAATTCCCCAAATCAGAATTCCCAGGGATGCACATCTAACTCCCACTACCGTGAGTCACATCCAGAGCAAAGATGAGAGGAGCCAGGAAGGAATGGACATGCGCTTTTCCACCCTGGGGAAGGAGGCATGGGCAGGCTACGATAGTCTGAGGGAGATGCAGCCACAGTGGCCCACAGAACTCAGAAACCTTTGGAATGAAAAAGCCACGGGCAGAAAGGATGACAATTCCTCGGACCTCAGCTTGGCCATCTGCCTATCTGTGTTCATCACGTTTGTGGTGGCTTTTTGCCTGGGAGCCTTTGCAAGGCCCTATGTGGACAGACTGTGGCAACAAAGATGCCTGAATAAAAGCCCTGGCTCAAATAATGCCTATTCAAATGAGGGTTTCTACGATGAAACTGCAGCCGCCAGAAGCATGCAACACCACCAAGGGACAGATGTGCACCAAGCCTGCCACCATCCAAACCTTTATGAGAACCAGAACCCTTCCTGGATGACAGGGCACCCCCACAGCTCTGTCATTTCTGAAAGGGCTCTGGGAAACATCAGAACAGATCCTGGCAGTCAGCAGAGTTCAGCACAATGTACAGACAACACTGGAGAAGGAAGTAGAGCTGACATCTTGCTTCAAAATGGCCACACAGCCCATTCTATGCTCCACAGACATTCAAATGCCAATAATCACCAACTAATTTCCAGGGTGTTAGACCATACCTATGATATTCTTGATGAAGTAAATTATGACACTGTGGCCCGGGAATGTTCTCTCCATGAGGGCTCAATGGATTGGGGCTCTTCCATAGCTGGCTCACAGGGAACTTTCTCCACCACCACCCATCATGAGTGGGATGAATTAAACGGGTCACACTTGAGAGCAGTGGCGGCCCCCCTCTCCAAGACCCCAGCATATACAAACACACAGGAGACTGGGGAGAGTGAGGAAAGAGGGTGGCCTGAACGGTCACCTTTGGAAGCTGTGGGCTCACAGAAGGAAATCCCAGAGAGAAATACCATCAGCTGGCTGGCCACACAGCAGCCACTGTTCCAGGGAGCCGGTGCTGAGGATGGATTCTCAGCCTTCTACAGTGAGGTTCCACACAGTGACCCCAGAGATGGAGCCCCCCAAGCGCCTCTGCAAAGATGGGGCAGTACTTCTGATGTCACTCCTGCTGCTAGGGAGCCAGGACTGAGAGACACTCCTTTTGACTCTCATTACAACTTAGAGACTAACTATGAGTCGGATTCTGATGAGGGTTCTTTGTTTACCCTCAGTTCTGAGGGTTCTGAAGCCACAAGGAGTGTGACTGAAGAGCAGCCACCTGACGAAGAGAATGGTGGAAGCAACCAGACCCTCGCCGTCAGAACTTCAGGGGAATATGGGGATGATGTGACATCAGTAGAAAGCACTGAGGCCATAAGCTTCGAAGGGACTCTGGCAAAACATGAAGCTCAGGAAGTTAACTTTGGAAACCTTCCCACTTCTACTCCAGACCCTGATTTATATGAGACACATATGGAAAGCACCTCTAACACTAATGGGCCCAAAAATCCATTAACCCAACCCAGAGCCCCAGGCCACAGACCTTTCCAGCCTGAGAGCCCAGACACACTGGTCTACGATGACACCATGCTCCATTCCCAGCAGTGGACTGCCGTTGCTCACTTGGAGCCTTGGAGTGTCTAAATATGGACATTTCACCACCGTCATCAGCATATTCTGCTGAAGATCCCTCAGATCCTGAGGACCCTGCCACCCCAGACATATTAACATCGGTAAATACGAGCCTTGCAGGGCTGAGGACCGAGCTCTACTGGTAGAGTGTTTGCTAACTTTCCATGAAGCCCTGGGTTCAGTCCCCAGCACTGCATAAACCAAGCATAGTGTCACACACCTGTAATCCCAGTACCTGGGAAGTAGAGGCAGGGAGAAGTTCAAGGTTACCTCCATTACATATCAAGTTCAAGACCTGCTATATGAGACCTGCTATAAACTTTCAGGAAATAGATCCTCCTGAAAAACAAAAAACAAACAAACAAACAAAAAAACCTCTTCCTCTTAGGATCTCTTAGGATCATTACAGGGAAAAATTGAAGACTCTCACAAGATTCTCAAAGGGATAATCTGAATTTCACCAGATGGACGGTGATGTCAGCTAGTTTGTCTATCTATTAGAGGACTGTGATGTCAGACAGTTCATGGGCCAAACACAGTTGTTACAATCTTGTGGTTATGGGCTGGAGAGATGGCCTAGCGGTTAAGAGCACCGACTGCTCTTTCAGAGGACCCGGGTTCAATCCCCAGCATCCACATGGCGGCTAAGAACTATCTGTAACTCCAATTCTGGGAGAACTCCAGTTCCAGGGGAAACCGAGACCCTCTTCTGACCTCCGCAGCATGGCACGACACAGGTGCACAAGCCTCCATGCAGACAGTACATTCATACACATACAAAAATAAATAAAATTTAAAAAAAAAACAATCTTTTGGTTATGACCCAGGCTCCCATACAGATGGGAGGAAGAATTTTAAAGATGCTCTTAAGAACCAAGCACTATTGGTACAAAAAAATGCTCTGCCACATAGAGTATTTCAGTGATAGAGACAGGATAATTATAACAAAAGACGATCCTAACACTATGCTCAAATGCAAACCCAGAACCGTCTAATGCTGTCTTTGTGAAGAACTGCTCCACTGTGAACAAGACAAAGACATTCAGCCTGAGAACCATCAGGAATCAAAGTGACATTTTCAGTGAATGTTGAAGTACTTCCATGGAAATGCTAAAGAGATTTCCATGAATTCTGCACAAAGGCTGGAAGAACTCCTTGGAGGTTGATCATAACCTGCAAAATTAGAAGATTCCAGAACAAATCTGAATACTCTGCTAAGTTATAAAATAAGAAGGACTATTTTCTAGAAAAAAATAAATTAAAAAATCGAATTTCGAGAGAATGTTGTTTTCTGTAAAAGAAAGAGGCTCTACAGCCGGGTGTGGTGGTGCATGCCTTTAATCCTAGCACTTGGGAGGCAGAGGCAGGAGGATCTTTGTGAGTTCAAGGCCAGCCTGGACTACAGAGCGAATTCCAGGACAGCTAGGGCTACAGGGAGACCCTGTCTTGAAAAGACCAAAAAAAAAAAAAAAAAAAAAAAAAGAGCTTACTGTGATAAACTTGAGGATCTGACTCTGGGTCCTTTGTCTTGCTAACTCAAAGAATGAATTTCACAGACAAAGAAGGGTAAGTTTGAGAAGGAATGTTTTGGTCTTTTTGAGACAAGGTCTCTCTGTAGCCCCAGCTGGCCTGGAACTCATTATGTAGACCAGGCTGGCCTTGAACTCAGAGATCTACCTGCCTCTGCCTCCCAAATACTGGGATTAAAGGCATGCACCACCATGCCTGGCTAAAATATTTTTAATATTTTATTATTTTTATTTTCTGTGTATGAGTGTAATACCTGCACATAGTTATCTGATACATCTGTGTTGGTACAATGCCCAAGGAGGTCAGAGAGGGTGTCGGATCTCCTGGAACTGGACTTACAGACAATCATTAGCCACCAAGTGCTTGCTGGGCATTGAACCTGGGTCCTCTGCAAGAGCAACTAGTGTTCTTAAATGCTGAGCCACCTCTCCAACCCCTCAAGAAGGAATTTTAGTACAGAGATGAAACAAGTAGAGAAAACAGAGGGGGCCTTGAGACAGGGTTCTCTCTGGGTAGCATTGTCTAGGAAATAACAAACTAAAGAAGTAAATAAGACTTTGAATAGGCTTAGCTGAATGAGGTAAGGGGAGGCTGGCTGGTTAGCCCTCCTAGCCCAACCATAGATCTCCACAAGACGTGCATATTCCTGTCCATCTCTAACTGGACTGGGGTTCCACACATAATTTCAAGAACCAATAAAGTGTCTGATTATACATAGGTTCTAAGCAGCTGTGCTTACTAGGTTGCTGTATGAGAGAAGAAAAAAAATTTTTAGATTGATTCCTAAACACATTTAGAAATTCACATTTTAACAGTAAATTTGCATACAGGTATAAAGACGTGTAACTTTACATTCTTTTTTTTTAGAATATGACTACATATCTTCCATCCATATATGGTAATTACAATGTGTGAATATAAGTGGTAGGACAATTCTAGAGCCCATTTAGAGATTCACATTGTAACAGCACAGTTGCTTTCAGATACGATGAAATATAATAATAAAGTTGCTCAGCTTGCCTGCCAACTGGGGATTTGGCGTTAGCATCCACAAATGAGGGAAACCATTTTTTTTTTTCTGGGACTGTTACTTCACTTAGTATAATTGCTTCAAGTTCCATCCATTTACCAGTAAAGCTCATGATGCCATCTTTCTTTACTGCTGCATAGAACTCCATTGTGTAGAGAGAAGAAAATTTTTTAAACGGAAAAGAAAACCTAGGATACAACTAAATCAGTGCCTCTAGCTAAAACATTTCTAGCTTTTCCAGAAGGGCAGAACTGCCAATAAACCTGAGAACTGCTGGCTTCTTGCCAGGACAGAATGGTTGGCCTTGAAGTTCTCTACCTGACAAGTTCCTCTTCATTGCAAGGTCAGAAAGACAGACGTTCTCAAGAAGAGAGAGAAGTTCCCTCCTTTCTCTGCCCCTTCGCTCTGTTCAGGCCTTCAATGGACTGGATGATGTTGCCCACATGTGTGAGAGTGCTATTCTTCACTGGGTCAACTGACTCAAATACCAAACTCTGCTAAAGTCATCCTCTGACACACCCAGAAGTAAAGCTTTTACCAGCATCTGGGTGTGCCTTTGCTCAATCAAGACATGAAATTAACGACCACACTCTGCATCCCGTTTCCTCACAGCAGAGGCTACCTGAATCTAGGTTTTGCACAATCCTTATCCAGATTTTTACTTCAGATTCTCACTTTAATGTTTCATGACATGCTGAAAATGCTAATCAATGTGGGCCAATGAAAGGATTAATGAAGAGAGGCTTCATAGCCTCTCTTAATAATGTTAGGAATGATGAATGCTCCTCGGTCACCATGATAGCTAAGGCTATCTCAAACACAGACATGAAATCCACTCAGCTTTTGGCTATTTCATTTGTGTGTATGTGTGTGTGTGTGTGTGTGTGTGTATGTGTGATTAAATATGAATAACATCTTTGTTCATATGAATAAAATACAACCCACATATAAGTCTTTTGTTACTTGAAAATAAAATTCTCATTACTTTTCTTTGGATGTCTCTCCTGACTTTTTCATGCCAGCCAACGTGATTTTAATTAACCATAATTTTTATTTTTAGATGTTCCAATAAGCCCAAATGGACCAATAGAATCCCCCTTTGAGCCAGTTTCTGCATCTTTCTAAAGCATCATTGCTTTTTGGGTAATAAATATTCTAACGCAGTCTAGAATATTGCCCCAGGAATGGAAATCAGGTTCTGGCTAAAGGTAGCCCAAGATAATATGCCCTAGATCCACAACATTCCATTTTTTTCACAGTCATGAAGTTCTGACTAGTCAATCAGCTTTATGGAATCATCACCCTAAGTATCCCTGTGTTATTTCTAGGAGCTCTAGTTCACATCATCAACCTTAAGACCTGTGAGGAATAATAAATAATGAGTCATTATTTGAAGCTGTTTAGTTTATGGGTGGTTTGTTTATGGATAGTTAGAAAATAGAGCAATGTTTTCATGGTTAGTCTTGACCACCAGCTTGCCTGGGCTGACAATCACCAAGGAGATTAGAGAAGCACATTTCGAATTTCTGGTATGTCTGTGAAAGTGTCTCCAGAGATGAGTGGATCATGAGTATTCTGACATCATGAATGGATTTATCCCAGGATGGATTTAAATGTGTTGGTGTTTTTGAGGAAGAGTGAAAAATGAGAGGCGGAACACAATGGGAGGCGCTGAGTCACTGGGGACACATCCTCACGGAATAAACCTTGCTGTGATCTACTTCTCTCTTCCTTCTCTGTTCTTCCTGCCCACTGCTGAGAGATGGTCTAGTCCTTCCTGCAGGATGGACTGAATCCTGGAAGACCAGGAGCCAAAGAAGTCCTCCTTCCTTTACAATTGTTTATGCTGGATATTTTGTCATGGCGATGAGAAAAGTAAAAAATACAAATGTACTGTACTAGAATATTAAAATTAGGCATGAGCATGCATAACAGTCATGAGTGTTGTGTTGGGCACTGCTATGGAGGGCTACGGCTGGAGAAGATCTCCTTTGCCTACATGATTTCACATGAACATTTACTACATTTAGTTCTAGATTTGCTCCATGATATATACCTAGTTAAAAAAAATGTAGTTCCAGGGCTGGAGAGATGGCGTAGCTGTTAAGAGCACCAACCACTCTTACAGAGGACCCTGGTTCGATCCCCAGTACCGACATGGGGGCCAAGAACCGTCTGAAGCACCAATTCCAGGAGAACTCCAGTTCCAAGGGAATCTGACACCCTCTTCTGACCTCTGCGGCATTGCAGGACACGGGTGCACACACCTGCATGCAGATAGTACATTCATACACATACCGAAATAAATAAAATTTTTAAAAATGTAGTTCCTAGTCCAGACTTTCATCCAAATTCCCTTTTTTTCATTACTTGCCAAGTCACTGTAAACAAGAGCTCTTGAACAGAATGATACCACCTCCCAAGGCACCTTCTCCAAGGCTGATTAATGGGCCAGAATGTCAATGATTAGCATGCTTAGAATGTTTCAAATCCAGATCCAAATTACTTGCAGCATCTTCTCTTTTCAACAAAGACATACTGTGTGATGGTTAATCCTGGGTGTCAATTTGACTGGACTAAGGAACAAATAAGAGAAAAAGGATCTTCAGATTGGACCTCAACCCGGATGGCCCACCCCAAATGTGGGTGTTACCTTCTGCTGGCAGGCAGTATTAAAGGCCATGCCAGAGGGATCTGGTCCCTTTTTTTCCTGTGGCTTGCCTCTCTCTCCAGCAGCCAAAGAGCTAAAGTGGCAGAAAATCAAGGTGGAGCCCTTATTATACATTTGGCTGATTTACAATGCAAATTTAATTCCCAGCCATGAAGAGTGTCAGCAGTCAAAGTGAGAGCACTGGTGGAGAAAGGGTGGAACCCTGAAACTTGGGATGGAGGTGTGTGGGAGAACCACGATGATGAGGATTTTGAACCCTCGGATTCTGAGGGATTTTCTTTATCTGATGAATTAATCTCCCCACCCTCAGCAGAGAATCCACACCCTGAAGATCCCTCCTCCCCACCCTGGCCTGAGGAAACTAATCTCCCCCTCCCAGTGGGAGCTAATGTCCCTCAGGTCCCAACAATTGTTGCCTCTAGACCTATAACCAGATTGAAGGCTAAGCAGGCCCCTCAAGGTGAGATAGAAAGTGTGGTCCATGATGAGGTGCACTACACCACTAAAGAAATTAATGAGTTTGCCAATTCATTCCGGCAGAAGCCTAAGGAATATGTGTGGGAATGGATTTTAAGGGTGTGGGATAATGGTGGAAGGAATATAAAATGGAATCAGACTGAGTTTATCGATATGAGCCCACTGAGTAGAGATTCTAGGTTTAACATGGAAGCTCAAGTAGTTAAAAAAGGTGTTAAAAGTTTATTTGAATGGTTGGCTGACGTATTTATTAAAACATGGCCTACTAACAGCAAGTTAGAGATGCCTGATATTCCTTGGCTTAGTATTGATGAAGGGATTGTGAGCGTCAAGCAGATGGGCATGCTCGAGTGGATTCAAAGTATAAAACCACATTCTCCACAATATGAGGACCCAGAGGACATGCCATTCACTGAATTTACAAGATGGAAAGTACTGAGAGAGACACCAGAACATTTGAAGAGCTTTGTTTTTGCTCTATTTCTTATGCCAGATCTTACAGTTAGAGAAGTTGTTGCTCGCTTGCATAAATTAAATGTACACGTAATAGGTTTAACAGGACCTCAGGGTAGGCATCAGGTGGCAGCACTGAATCACCGAAGGCCAGATGAGCGTAGTTATCATAATTATCATAATGGGTGGCAAAGGCAAAACAATGCCTATAATGGCATGACCCAAAATGATCTTTGGAACTGGCTAATTAATCATGGTGTTCCCAGGAACCAAATACATAAGAAGCCTACTAAGTTTTTATTTGATCTGTATAAGCAGAAAAGCTCTAGAACAAATGACAGGAAGTCAACATTTGATTTTAGGAGTAGCGAATCCCGCCCAGTTGACCGGTTTCCAGACTTGAGACAGTTCACAGACCCAGAACCCCTTGAATGAAGGGGTGGCCGGGTTCCAGTGAGGAAGGACCTTGTCACAATACCAAAGAGTTATGCTGTTTGCCTTCCTCCTGTCCTTCCCCAGAGGGACCTGAGGCCTTTTACTAGGGTAACTGTACACTGGGGAAAAGGAAATAATCAGACTTTTCGAGGCCTATTGGATACTGGTTCTGAGTTGACACTGATCCCAGGAGACCCTAAAAAGCATTGTGGCCCTCCGGTTAAAGTAGGGGCCTATGGAGGTCAGGTGATAAATGGAGTTTTGGCTGAAGTCCGACTCACGGTGGGCCCAGTGGGTCCCAGAACGCATCCCGTAGTTATTTCCCCAGTCCCAGAATGTATAATTGGGATAGATATAATTAGAAATTGGCAGAATCCCCACATTGGTTCCCTGATCTGTGGAGTGAGGGCTATTATGGTTGGAAAGGCCAAATGGAAACCATTGGTGTTGCCTCTACCAGGGAAAATAGTGAACCAAAAACAGTATCGTATCCCTGGAGGGATTGCGGAGATTAATGCCACTATCAAGGATTTGAAAGATGCAGGGGTGGTGATTCCTACCACATCTCCATTTAACTCTCCAATTTGGCCTGTGCAAAAGACAGATGGATCGTGGAGAATGACAGTTGACTATCAAAAACTCAACCAAGTAGTGACACCAATTGCAGCCACTGTACCAGATGTGGTGTCCTTACTTGAGAAGATTTATATGTCTCCTGGTACCTGGTATTCAGCTATTGATCTGGCCAATGCTTTCTTCTCAATACCAGTTCATAAGGACCACCAGAAGCAATTTGCTTTCAGCTGTCAAGGCCAACAGTATACCTTTACTGTCTTACCTCAAAGGTATGTTAACTCTCCAGCCTTGTGCCATAACTTAGTTAGAAGGGAACTTGATCGCCTGACTCTTCCACAAAATATCACTATATTGATGATGTTATGCTGATTGGACTCAGTGAACAAGAGGTAGCAGCTAGTCTACACTTGTTGGAAAAGCATATGCACATGAGAGGATGGGAAATAAATCCAACTAAAATTCAAGGGCCATCTACCTCGGTGAAGTTTCTAGGAGTTCAGTGGTGTGGAGCATTCAGAGACATTCCTTCTAAGGTGAAGAATAAGTTGCTGCACCTGGTCCCTCCCTCCACCAAGAAAGAAGCACAACGTTTGGTGGGCCTTTTTGGATTCTGGAGGCAGCACATTCCCCCTCTGGGTGTGTTACTATGACCCATATATCAGGTGACTCGGAAGGCAGCAAACTTTGAGTGGGGCTTGGAATAGGAAAAGGCTCTTCAACAAGTCCAGGCTGCAGTGCAGGCTGCTCTGCCCCTAGGGCCATATGATCCAGCAAACCCAATGGTGCTTGAGGTATCAGTGGCAGATAGAGATGCTCTCTGGAGTCTGTGGCAGGCTTCCATAGGGGAATCACAGAGGAGGCCCTTGGGATTTTGGAGTAAGGCTCTACCTTCATCTGCAAACAACTATTCTCCTTTTGAGAGACAGCTCTTAGCCTGCTATTGGGCCTTAGTGGAAAGTGAACATTTGACAATGGGCCATCAAGTCGCCATGCCACTTGAGCTGCCCATCATGAGCTGGGTGTTATCTGGCCCACCAGACCATAAAGTAGGACATGCACAGCAACAGTCCATTATCAAATGGAAGTGGTACAAACATGACAGGGCCTGGGCAGGCCCTGAGGGCACAAGCAAGCTACATGAAGAAGTTGCCCAAATGCCTATGGTTCCCACTCCTGTTACAATGCCTCCTGTGCTTAAGCATGCACCTATGGCTTCATGGGGTTTGCCCTATGATCAGTTGACTGAGGAAGAGAAGACTAGGGCCTGGTTTACTGATGGTTCTGCACGCTATGCAGGCACCACCCAGAGGTGGACAGCTGCAGCATTACAGCCAATTTCTGAAACAACCCTAAAGGACACTGGTGAAGGAAAGTCTTCACAGTGGGCAGAACTTCGGGCAGTGCACATGGTTGTGCATTTTGCCTGGAAGGAGAAATGGCCAGAGGTTCGATTATATACTGATTCATGGGCTGTAGCCAATGGTTTGGCTGGATGGTCAGGGACTTGGAAGGAGCATGACTGGAAAATTGGTGAGAAAGACATTTGGGGAAGAAGTATGTGGATAGAGCTCTCTGAATGGTCAAAGGATGTGAAGATACTTGTGTCTCATGTAAATGCTCATCAAAAGGTGATCTCAGCAGAGGATGATTTTAATAATCAAGTAGATCGGATGACTCGTTCTGTGGATTGTCAGCCTCTTTCTCCAGCTATCCCTGTTGTTGCTCAATGGGCCCATGAACAAAGTGGTCATGGTGGCAGAGATGGAGGTTATGCATGGGCTCAACAGCATGGACTCCCACTCACTAAGGCTGATCTGGCTACAGCTGCTGCCGAGTGCCAGATTTGCCAACAGCAGAGACCAACACTGAGCCCCCGATATGGTGCTATTCCCCAGGGTGACCAGCCAGCAACCTGGTGGCAGGTTGACTACATTGGACCACTTCCATCATGGAGGGGACAGCGTTTTGTCCTTACAGGAATAGATACTTATTCTGGTTATGGATTTGCCTTTCCTGCACGTAATGCTTCTGCCAAAACTACCATCCAGGGACTTACAGAATGCCTTATCCACCATCATGGTATTCCTCACAGCATCGCTTCTGACCAAGGAACTCACTTCACAGCCAAAGAAGTGAGACTGTGGGCCCATGGTCATGGTATCCACTGGTCTTACCATGTTCCCCACCACCCAGAAGCAGCTGACTTGATAGAATGATGGAATGGACACTTGAAGACACAGTTACAGTGCCAATTAGGTAGCAATACCATGGTGGGCTGGGGCAAGGTTCTCCAGCAGACAGTATATGCTTTGAATCAGCACCCACTATATAGTACTGTTTCTCCTATTGCCAGAATTCATGGGTCCAGGAACCGAGGGGTGGAAGTGAGAATGATTCCACTCACTATCACCCCAAGTGACCCAGTAGGAAAATTTTTGCTTCCTGAACCCACGACCTTGCGTTCTGCTGGTCTAGAAGTTTTGGCTCCAAAGGGGGGGAGTGCTTTTGACAGGAGATACAGCACACGTTCCATTGAACTGGAAGCTAAGACATCCCCCTGGCCACTTTGGGCTTCTACTGCCCTTAAGCCAACAGGCTAAGGAAGGAATAACAGTAGTAGGAGGAGTGATTGATCCAGACTACCAGGGGGAAATTGGACTTTTTCCTCCACAATGTGGGGAAGGAAGATTATGTCTGGAAGGCAGGAGATGCTGTAGAGCGCCTTCTGGTGCTACCATGTCCTATAATTAAGGTCAATGGGAAACTCCAACAACCCAAACCAGACAGGACAATAAATGGCCCAGACCCTTCAGGGATAAAGGTATGGGTCACTCCTCCAGGGAAAGAGCCAAGACCTGCAGAGGTGCTTGCTGATGGTGGAGGAAATACAGAATGGGTAGTAGAAGAAGGTAATCATAAATATCAGCTGAGGCCATGGGACCAGTTGCAGAAACATGGATTATAATAGATATTAATTTTTGTCCTATTTGGTTAAGAATGTGCTTGTTCATATATATATGTATATTAAGCCCATACCTGTGTTGTTCCCTTTTGAATGTGCAACTGAGATAAGTGTTAAATGTTGTCATATTTAGGTTATTAGATATTGAAGGACTAAGTGTTCCTCAAGGATATTACCACCTACTCTAAGAGCTTTTCTATTGCACATGAGACACTTATAACATGTTAGGTGGAATTATAACCTTGCCATTGTTCGCAATTGACATTTAAGCATAACATAAGGAGAGGCTATTTATTGGGTGTCAAGTTGACAAGGGGTGGACTTGTGATGGTTAATCCTGTGTGTCAACTTGACTGGACTAAGGAACAAATAAGAGAAAAAGGATCTTCGGATTGGACTACCTCAACCCGGATGGCCCACCCCAAATGTGGGTGTTACCTTCTGCTGGCAGGCAGTATTAAAGGCCATGCCAGAGGGATCTGGTCCCTTTTTTCTTGCGGCTTGCCTCTCTCTCACTGGTGAGTTTGTCTTGCTGCTGTGATCAACCCTTCAGATCCAAGCGTGTACTGAGACTGGCAGATCTCCTGGAATCCATCGGGCCTTCAGCACCAGATTGGGACTACTGAGACATCCAGCCTTGCGGACTGAGCAGTTCCCTGGATTCTCAGCCTCTCTAGTGTGTCATGGCTACTGTTGGACTCCTTGAACTCTGTCACGTGAGCAAATCGATAAATTGTATATAGCTATATATTCGTCCTGTTGCTTCTGTTTCTTTAGAGAATGCTGACTAATACATACCATTTATGTAAAGTTTCTGAACATACACCCAAAGCACAGGCAACAAAAGCAAAGGTAGGCAAACTAGATGAAACTTACCCCCCTAGAAGACAACTAACAGACTGAAGAAGACTGCAAAGAATGGGAGAAAGGACAATCTGCCAGGAAGGGATATGCAGCATACATAAGGAACCCAACTTAATATCAAGAAAGCAAATATTCCCATTTGCAAAGAATCTGAAGAAACATTTCTCCAAATAAAAGATGAACAGCCAGCAAATGTGTAAAAGCCACTTAGCAGTTCGCACAACCACACACACACACACACAAATTAGAACCACGATGAGAGACTACATCTAGAAACACCCTGTTGCTGGGTGCTGATAAAGTTTCTTTGTCTAGATTTGCTTGAGTTGAAATATAAACAATATCTCCTATCGTATTTAGGTTTGGCTACTGTCAAAAGCCCTGTTCCTATTTCAAATACCAAAAGTCAGAGTATAGTTCCTAAAATACTAGAACTGAAATGGGTTTTAGTGGGAAGAGAAAATATACTTAACACTGACCAAGCAAAAAGCAGAGAAAATCCTGATCAGTGAAATACGGTAGGCCTTTAAAAATCTACAGTAATCCTCAATCTATCACCACCTCTTTGCATGCCAGTAGCTTGCCAAAGAAACATGGCTAACAGTGCTAGAAAGGCACCTACCTTCTAGACTGGGCTACCTGCCTCTTCCTGCTATTATTTCATTACATTGGTTATTTAGAATTCTTGCTATTTGGTGCTCAGCAATGAATTCCTCTATTACTTGCCTGTGAATATCCCACTTACTTCCAGCTCCAGCCAGAAGCTATTCCTGTCTTTGGGAAACCTCCCATGATTGTCCCAGAATCAGTCATCTTTATTTCTCTTTCTGGGTTTCCAGCCACAGAGCTTATACTTCTCTTTAGCCTTTATTTCTTTCTGTTTTGAACCATCATTTTTTGGACCTTTGTAAAGTATCTGGATAATCCTACAAGTACCATGTCATAACAAGACTTCAATTCAGTCCATCCAGTCATCAGATTTAACAGGACAAAACTACACGTGACAAAAAGCTGGCTATTGGGGTTTGATTGTTCAGAAATAGCAGCTGAAATTTAGCTCCCAGTGTTGTGTTTCAAATTTACCTTTTATCCTATATTCATATGGGATTGGTGGGCTTTTGTGCAAGGGCAGTGCAGCCTTAAAATGTGGTCTCTCTTGATGTAACTCAAGAATACACGATTGAAGCCGGGCGTGGTGGTGCACGCCTTTAATCCTAGCACTTGGGAGGCAGAGGCAGGCAGATCTTTGTGAGTTCAAGGCCAGCTTGGTCTACAGAGTGAGTTCCAGGACAGCTGGGACTACAGGGAGACCCTGTCTCGAAAAGACCAAAAAAAAAAAAAAAAGAATACACGATTGACACCTAAACACAGAGGCCTTCTGACCTTTCTCTATAACTTGGTCTAAGACAACAGGATATGCAGGGACCTTGCTGCTACCACTTAGAGACCCTGCTGTGATTTGATTTTACACTTTCTTTGGTATTTTTGAGACAGGGTCTCCCTTTTAGTACCAGGTGTCCTGGAGCTCGCTCTGTAGACCAGGTTGGCCTTGAACCCACAGAGATCCACCTATCTCTGCCTCCTGAGTGTGGGATTAAAGGCGTGCACCACCATGCCTGGCCCTGCTGTGATTTGAATATTAAATGTGTGCCATACATTTTGAATGTGTTTCCCAGCTGTTTACACTATTTGGGGATGGTGTGGAAACTTTGGGAGGTAGGGCTAGCTGAAGGTTATAACAGGTCCACACTGCCTTCTTTGTTCTCAGTTACCTGTCCACACAAGGTAAAGTGTGGTCATCTCATCTTCCTCCACATACTCCTGGCCTCTCCATACTGCTACCATGATGTTCTGTCTAAGCATAAGGGACCAAAGGACCATGGGCTGAACCCTCCAAAACCATGAGCTGAAATAAAACCTTCCTCCATTAAGTTACCTATGTAAGGTATCTTGGTAACAATGACACAAATATAGCTAATGCAGCAACTTTGTACCAGGAACGGGGATGCTGTTCCACCTCACCCTGACAATATGATTCTTAAGCTTTTGAAATGGCTTATGGGAAGTTTGGAGAAGCAGGCCAGAGACTATAATTTTATAAACAGAGTTTAGTGAGTGATTCTGTTGAGAGATCAGAAAATCAGATAAAAATTCAAACAGTAAAGAATGAGCTCTTGGGGGCTGGAGAGATGGCTCAGTGATTAAGAGCACCAACTGCTCTTGCAGAGAACCCAGGTTCCAATTCCAGCACCCACATGGTGGCTAAGAACCATCTTTAAGCCAGGTGTGGTGGTGCATGCCTTTAATCCTAGAACTCGAGAGGCACAGGCAGGTGGATCTCTGTGAGTTCAAGGCCAGCCTGGTTTACAGAGTGAGTTCCAGGCCAGCTGGGGCTATAGGACAAGGAGTCTGTTGAGAATTGGACTCAAGGGCATTCATGTTACATTCTAGCAAAATAGCTTTTCATATGTTTTATCCATGTCAAGAAACTCCATGGATGGCTGAGGTTAAGGGTGATGGGCTACTTGGTGGAGGAAATTTCAAGGCAACATAGCACTGAGGCTGTGGTGTGGTTATTTCTAGCTGCTTTCAGACATACACTGAGAATCAGAGCAAAAATTGGGATGGAAAGACTCGACAAACAAGCAGACTCTCCAGAAAAGGAATGAATTGAAAGTTATAGAGTAAAGGAATGTAGTTGTTGAAGAGATTAGTAACCACCTTAAGAAGAAGCCATTTCTTGACAGGCTGGGGCAGGCAGCTTACTGCAAGGACAAGGCTGGTTGGAGCTATATAGCAATACCCTGTCTCAAACAAACAACAAAAAAACCCATTTAAACAAAGCAAAAGACTTTGCAGTGGGATAATGATGCTATGAAGGCATATCAGGAATTGTCCAGAGCTTACTGCCACAGGCTCTGAGGTGTAAGATTGCAAACTAACTTGAAAAACTTTCCCTGGAGGAGGAGAAGTGTCCAGGGTCACCAGGTCACACAGGGATGCCTAGGACAGTGGTTTTTCCAGGTTCAAATGCTTAATTGCTCACAGGGCCCTGAACCTGTGGTCCAAGGTGCCCCAGATACCACTCAAGCCCACAGCCACCCTTGACATTGTCCATGTGACCCTCAGAGTTATCAGTTATGAAAGTTCCATCAAGAGTTTAAATGAAGAATTATAAGACCAGGCAAGGTACAGCAAGGTCAAGATCCCTGCAGATGGGATGTCCATAGCTCCAAGGGTGTGGCATAAGTTTCATGGAGACCTCAGAGTGTAGGTGATGCCGAGAGCATAGGAGGTTTATGGAGAAAACTGATTGGCAATGAGTACAGCCAACCAGAAGAGAGGCCATGTGGAAGGGGCTGTCCAAGACCAGGGGAACTCATACCCTGCTCCACATTCCCTAGATGGGGCCATGGAGCTACAGGATGTAGTGTTTGTCCTGCTGGTTTTCTCTGCTTTGGTTCAGTCCTTCTTCACTGTCCTCCCAGCCCCTCCCTTTGGGATGGGAGTGTTTACACTGTAACATTAAATATAAAATATTTTATAGACACCCACAGATAAAGATTTAGACAATAAAATTGGACTTTTCTTTCAATAATGTTGGAACTGTTAAGACTTAGGATACTCTTAAAGAAGGATGAAATGTATTTTCCATTATGAGATGGAAAATTTTGGAGGTTAAGATTGCATGGGTAGGCCAGACATGGTGGCACACACCTGTAATCCCAGCACTCAGGAGGCAGAGGCAGGCAGATCTCTGTAAGTTCAAGGCCAGCCTGGTCTACATAGTGAGTTCCAGGACAGCTGGGGATACAGGGAGACCCTGTCTCAAAAAGACCAAAAAAAAAAAAAAAGATTGGGTTGGTTATGATTCAAACATGTGCTGGATAGCTTTAGTGTCAACTTGACACACCTGGGTTGAGAGAGCCTCAATTGGGTAATTGGCTCCATTGGACTGGCCTGTGGCCATGTCTGTGGAGTATTGTCTTGATTGTCAGGCAATGTGGGAGGGCCCAGCCGACAATGAGTAGTGCCACCCTGGGCAGGTTGTTGTGTACTGTATAAAAAGGCAGGCTGGGCATGAGCCAGGGGAGCAAGCCAGTGAACAGCCTTCCTCCATGGCTTGTGCTTCAGCTCCTGCCTCCAGGTTCCTGCTCTGAGTTCCTGCCTTGGGCTCCCTAAGTGATGAACTGTGACCCAGGAGATGTAAGCTGAATAAACCCTTTCCTCCCCAAGTTGGTGTTGGTCAAAGTGTTTTGTCGCATCAATGGAAGACAAACTAGAACAAAACACAAAATGTATTCTGTTTGTTTCCCATATAGTACTCTATTTTGGGACGCTATGGAAACTTTGGAGATATAGCCTAGCTGGAGCAAGTAGATGCACCTTTGAAGACTCCCTAGTCTCCTCACTGTGTTTCATGTCTGATGAGGTAAATATGCTTCTCCACCAAATGCTTTTGCTACCATAACACAGAGCCAACAACCAAGGGCTGGACCTGTGTCACCACGAGCCAAAGCCAATCATTCCCTTGCTTATGGCTGTATTTATTTATTTATTTATTTATTTATTTATTTATTTAGTCACAGCAATGCAAAAGTAACTAATACAGACTGCAAGACATCAGAACAGCCTCCTCCTTGCCTTCACTAGGGATATTCTGTGTAATATACCCAGAGACGTAGGAATAGCACTGAAGTTTGGGGGGGAGAGGGGTTGTTCAGTACCTCAAAGGACTGCACAAAGATCTACTATATAGCAAGTTCCAGGGTGGCTACATAGCAAGACCCTGATTTGTTTGTTTCTTTGTTTGTTTGTTGGTCTTTTTGAGACAGGGTCTCCCCTGTAGCCCCAGCTGGCCTGGAACACACTATGAAGATCAGGCTGGCCTTGAACTCACAGAGATCCTCCAACCTCTGCCTCCTGACTGCTGGGAATAAAGGCATGTGCTGCCATGCTGAGGAGTTTGTTTGTTTGTTTGTTTATTTGTTTGTTTGTTTAAAAGAAACTGCTCCTTGGGCTGGAGAGATGTCCTAGTGGTAAAGAGCACCATCTGCTCTTGCAGAGGACCCAGGTTTGATCACCAGCACCCACATGGCAGCTGAGAACCGTCTTTAACTCCAGTTCCCGGGGAATCCAATGCCCTCTTCTGACCTCCGAGGCATTGCAGGACACGGATGCACAGACCTACATGCAGACAGTACATTCATACACATAAAAATTAAAAAAAATTTAAAAAAAGAACCTGCTCCCAGTTTCATACCTGGGCCTAGTAAGGTGACCCTTTAGACCGCTTCAGTCTGTGTCCTGCAGTGTCCAGACCAGGGCCTCGCTGAGCCAGGATTAGATGTGAAACCTTGCTCCCATTCCTCAACACACTGAACCAAACCTACGGAAACTTGAAAGGTCTTGTCTACCAGAGTTTGCTCTAAACTGAAGGAAACACAGAGTTGACTGCCCAGTTTTACTGAGAAGTGGCTACATAGTTACTTAAAATAAACAAGGACAGTTGGCAGAACTTTGATTCTAACCCAGTCTGGTCATGAACCCACTTTGATCGGAATCCACTGTTAGGCAGCTGCAAAGAATGGACCCTGGTGTTCCCAGAGTGTTTATCTGGAGCCGGGCATAGAGAGTGCACACTTCCCAAGTTGGATGGAAAGTGCCAAAATGAGCAAGAAATTTTTAGATGGCCCTCATTGTATAATTTTAGGAAGGACAATTTATGAATGGTCAATATTTTCCATAAGGTTTTTCTTCTCATGGAAATTGAAAACTTCTTCTATGATCAATGCCCTTAATAACTAGCACAAATATTTAAGTTATTTTTTATAAGTTGATATTTAAGAGTTCATTTTCCATTCAAATTCAATGCTTTTATCCCTTAATAATTACCTGAATATTTAGGTACATGGGGCTGGAGAGATGGCTCAGCGGTTAAGAGCACCAACTGCTCTTGCAGAGGACCCAGGTTCAATTCCCATCACCCACATGGCAGCTAAGAACCATCTTTGACTGTAGTTCCAGGGAAATCTGATGCCCTCTTCTGACCTCCGTGGCATTGCATGACACGGGTGCACCAACCTACATGCAGACAGTACACTCATACACATAAAATAATAAGAAGAAGAAAGCAGGTGTTGCTATTCTAATATCAGACAAAATAGACTTCAAAGCAAAAGAAATCAAAAGAGACAAAGAGGGCCATTACATCTTTATTAAAGGAACAACTGACAATGAAGATCTCACAATCATGAATATATACGCACCAAACTCTGGTGCACCAAACTCTGGTGCACCAAACTTTATAAAGACAATTCTTCAGGATTTCAAGGCACAGATTAACCCTAGCACACTAATAGTAGGGGACTTCAATACCCCACTAAGTCCTTTAGACAGATCAACAGGACACAGGATAAACAGAGAGACATCTGAACTGAATGATACAATACACCAAATGGACCTCACAGACATCTATCAAATATTCCACCCAAACACCAGAGAATACACTTTCTACTAAGCACCCCACAGAACATTCTCCAAAATAGACCATATACTGGGACACAGGAAAAAACTCAACAAATACAAAAAGATTGAAATAATCTCATGCAATAAAACTCAATATCAACACCAGCAGAGAAGTTGGCCCATCTTAACACTAAAAGGAAGAAAAGCCCCAGACTGCTACAGGCATCAAACATCTCTGTGGATCATATTTGTAACAAATGTTTATAGTGAGTCCTAATGAACCTTACCTTCTAGGTGCTGCACAGTTTTAATATGAGAGACTTCCTTACCTCTTTTTCATAGAACAAAGAAAAACATGGTGGTAATGAAGTCATTCTCTAACTGTAAATTAGAGCCAACTGTTATAGAGGTAATCTCTTATAAAACCGGTAAAACTGCTTTCTTTAATTGACTAATAGACATAGGAACTGTGAAAAGGATTATTCTCTATTCAGAACAAAATATAATACTAAAGTCTCTTTAAGCTGTGCATATAAGCAAAATATATTAATACAGGAGAGCTCTGATATCAGCAATGGATTATTCTGCCAAGGAGATGTGGGCCAAGGGATCTAAGCCCCCACCCCAAAAAGGTAAAGGCTTCTTGCCTGTAAACTGGGATACCTGCAAGAAGAGAGGTGGTAAGGCCCTGCTGTCGAAGACCTGATGTAAGCATGGGAAGGTTGTATTGAGACCACACTTGCAAGTGTACAGTTGGTCCCTGGAATGCCAGAGAGTGTTACCAAAGGCCACTAAACCAGTAAAGCAAATACTGGTCTCCTCGAGTCAAGCAAGACTCCTCCATCATCATCAGCTACACCACACCTGCCTGGAAATACTGTGCAGCAGTGGCAGCCATATGTTTGTATATCCCAAATCTAATTGGCTAGTAGCTCTCTCCTTGGAGGAATAACTCATGGCTGATGCCACAAGCTTATATTCCCTAGTGGTTAGGAGATGTTATAAGCCACAGTAAGAATTTGTCATCTTTTACAGAAAAAAAAAACATAATTCATGGATTAGCATACCATCCAAACATCTGTGTCTATACCAAAGTAACCTACCATAATAATTAGTACTGTTTAAATACCTATATATCTAATAGCTTGTGCTTCATTAGTAGGATTGAAAGGTTATTCCTGGACCAACTGTAAGCCCATGAAAGGAAACAGCCAGAACTGATCAGAGTCCAAAATGACATCTCCAGAGAAAGTAGACTATTTTGCTTCTCATCCACCTGTGCCCCTTTTCTAAGCCTAGGGAACAATCTGTGGAAGAGGGAGTGTGGTAGAATGTAAGGGCTGTGATTGGGGTGAATGGTAAAACTACAACAATATAGACTGGACACTTATTTGATCAACTTGATTGTACATACAAGCCCCT
Source organism: Rhizomys pruinosus (assembly GCA_009823505.1). Taxonomy (NCBI): domain Eukaryota; kingdom Metazoa; phylum Chordata; class Mammalia; order Rodentia; family Spalacidae; genus Rhizomys; species Rhizomys pruinosus. The sequence continues at coordinate 3,911,837 of VZQC01003255.1, read as the reverse complement.
CCAGCTGGATGGTGGGAGTCTTGGGCTGTGGGGGTTTGGGCAAAACTGCTTGCAAATTGGTTTTATATGAAGGATGCTTGTACTCATAAAAAAAAGGAGCTAGATATTGAAAAGTCTTTGAAGCAGGTTTTCATGCCAGGCCTGAAGAAGGCCAAGAGCTTGGATGAAGACAGTCATTAAAATCCACTCTGTAATGTTTGCAGTTTAAAATTTAAAAATAACATATTTATATAGAGAGGTATTTCAGTAGGGATTTACATAGAAATACAAAATAAACCATATAAGTTAATGGACTTGATTTCTCTGAAGTCATAGTCTAGTCATATAGCTTAAAGAGCAAAGTGTATATTGGGTAAAATTTATTTGGCAGGTACTCAACTCTGCCCAAGCTTTGTCTACATATTATAGGATATTTTAGGGCTTAGTAAAATGTTTAGATTAGTTAAATTTGGTAGTAGGTTTTGGTGAAAATGGTAATACATTTGAACTAATTGGGAATACGAAATGTTAATTGTTTTATTTATAATTTGTATTGAATTTCCAACAATAACTTTGGGGTTAAAGTACACAAATGGTCTCTATATTTTTCTGGGTTATACAATATCACCTTATAACACTTTCTTTTACTTGTAGGATAATTTAAAGGAATTAAGTTTAAGTTTACTTCCCAAATAAGTAGCATACAGTCAATGATAAACTGGGTAAATTTAATGAAAACTTATGCCTTGGTTCCTGTTTATGGGTATGTGTAATACAACTTAGGCATCTATAGGTCAAAACATAAAAATTTAAAAAACAAAAAGAGGGAGGTGGGAAGTGGTGTAGTATCCCTTCTGGGATACAAATGGAAAACTCTGCATTCCAAACCTATTGATAAATTTTCAATTTTGAGATCTTGAAACTAAACGGGAGGAGATTTGTATTTTCCCACAGGTAAAAATGCCAATCTAAATGCCTGAAAACGTACAACTTTTGGCTGTGCAGGATGGACTGGGAAATGCCAGAAGAGAGGCTGACCCATCTGAACATTAAAGAAAGAGGATCTTCAGACCGCCTGAGTCACAGACACTGAGCATCTCTCTGAATTCTATTTGGGATAACTGTTTATAATGGGCCCTAATGAAGTTTACCTTCCAGATCCTGAGAAACCTTCCTACCTCTTCCCCTTTATAGGAAAAAGAAAAACATGATGGTACTGAAATCATTCCCTAACTGTAAACTAGAGCCAACTGTTAGAGTGGTAATTTCTTATAAAACAGGTATAACTACCCTTTTTTAATTGACTGATAGACATAGGAACTGTGAAAGGATAATTCTCTATTTAGAGCCAAATACAATAGTAAAGTCTTTATAAGCTGTGTAATTAAGCAAAATATATTAGTACAGGAAAGCTCTGATATCAGCAATGAATTATTCTGCCTAGGAGATGTTGGCTAGGTGATCCAAGCCCCCAAAATTATAAAGGCCTTTTGCCTATAAGTGGGATATATGCAAGGAGAAAGGCAGTAAGTCCCTGTTGTCGAAGACCTGGTGTAAGCATGAAAAAATGTCTTGAGAAGTCACTTACTAATGTACAATTGGCCTCTGAAATGCCAGAGAGCATTACCAAAGGCCACTAAAGCAATACAGCAAAATATTGGTCTCCTTGAAACAAGTAAGACTCCTCCATCAGTATCAGCTACACATCAACTGCCTGGAGATACTGTGCAACAGTGGCAGCCATGTGTCTATATATATCCAAAATCTAATTGGCTATTTGCTCTCTCCTTGGAGGAATAATTCACAGCAGACGCCACAAACTTATGTCCTCTAGTGGTTAGGAGATGTTATAAGCCACAATAAGAACTTGTCATCCTTTATAGAGAAATCACAGTTTGTGGATTAGCATACCATTCAAACATCTGTGTCTATGCTCACAGCTTAGCTTGCCATAATAATTAGTACTACTTAAATGCCTGTACATCTAATTGCTTATGCTTTGTTAGTAGGATTAAAAAGATATCACTGGGCCTGGTTGGTGGCACACGCCTCTTATCCCAGCACTCAGGAGGCAGATAGGTGGATCCTCTGGTGGGTTCAAGGCCAGCCTGGGTCTACAGAACGAAGCTCCAGGACACCTGGTACTAAAAGGGAGACCCTGTCTCAAAAATACCAAAAAAAAAAAAAAAAGACATCCCTGGATAAGCTGTCAACCCATGAGGGGAACAACCTGAACAGACTAGAGTCCAAAATGACATCTCCAGGGAAGATAGACTGTTTTGCTTCTCACTCACTTGTGCCCCAAAGCCTAGGGAACAACTTGCGGAAGAGGAGGTTTAGTAGATTGTAAGGGCTGCAAAGAGATTGGGGTGAATCATGAGACTATAGCAATATAGACTGGACTCCTATTTGATCAACATGCTTGTGTATACAAGCTTCTCCAACTGGACTATGGGAACCTTGGGTTGTTCAAAATTTGGACATAGATACTTGCAAATTGGTTTTACATGAATGTTACTTACATTCATTGCTTATGCTTAATAATTTGGCTCACTTAAAAAAATGCACCAATTACCAAATCGTATGGCAAATTGAGCAACGTCAATGCTATCTGAAAACAACTGTGCTATTATATTCTAGAATCCCTTTAAAAATAAACAAATAAAGGAAAAAATAATAATAATAAAATTAAAAAAAAAGACCTACGCTTGCACTTTGACTGACTGTATTGACTATATAACTTTTTTTTATTTATGACAATTGTGGTGATCAAACCCAGGGCCTCCACCATGCAAGGCTCAACCTCTGAGATACACAGCCCAGCCCTAGTGACTTGTTTTAGAATACTTAGTTAATATTTTTGCTAACATGAATAAACAAAATATTTTATCTCCTTCTCTCTGAATATATTATTCTGTCTCTGAAAAATGTGGTTAGATTTTCCATATGTGTGTAATTTTGTTTTTTTAAAACAGAGCCTTGTTATGTAGTTCAGGCTGGCTTTGAACTAACTATACTCTAGGCTGCCTTGAATTCCAACCATCCTCCTGCCTCAGCCTTCTGAGTGCTAGAATTACAAGCATGAACAGCCATACACCAATTCATAAATTCATGTATCATATATTGTATGCGCTCACCAAGGAATACAAAGTGCTCATAACATCCAGAAGCCTCAGTAAATGCATATAAACTTGCACAAATATTTTCTGCCTGAAACAATGTTATTTATGATTTGGGACTCTTTTTTATAGTAGTTTTAAAGATGTTTTATTTATTATTTTTATTTTATGTGTATGAGTGTATTGGCTGCATAGATTTAAGTACACCTGTGTCATAGGATGCCCACAGGGGACAGAAGAGGGTGTCAGATGTCCTGGAAATGGAGTTTCAGACAGTTGTTAAACACTATGTGGGTGCTGGGATTTGAACCCAGGTCTTCTTCAAGAACAGCCAGTGCTCTTAACTGCTGAGCCATCTCTCCAGCCCCTTAAATAGTAGTTTTTAAATTAATTGTATTTTTGTAATTTTCATATGTTTTGGTGGCACTAAGATCCCCTCCCCATCTGCACTTGTCCCCCTGCCCTCACCCAATTTAATGTACTTTCATACATATGTGTGTGTATTTCATAAATCTATATATATATGAAAGTGCAATATATATATATATATATATATATATAAAATGGCCTGTAAAGTCTAATTTGTGTCCCCAAATGTCCTCAATGTGGGTCTGTCACTGGGCCCACCAGGAATCCAAAACCTCTAAGATGCTGTCTTTCCTCCTACTAGCAATCATCAATTGCCAAAAGTTCCTTAGGTTGGGTTGGGGTTTCCCACTTTGCCATGTCTACACTGGGATTTTGTCGGGATTGAGCTTCCATGGGACTTGTGCATGCTGTCACCAGTGCTGTGAGTTCACACGAGTGACTGACCAGCTGTGTGGAAAGATCTGCTGTCACGAGTGCTGTGAGTTCACACGAGTGACCGACCAGCTGTGTGGAAAGTTCTGCTGTCACGAGTGCTGTGAGTTCACACGAGCGACCGACCAGCTGTCTGGAATCTCTGCTGTCACGAGTGCTGTGAGTTCACACGAGCGACCGACCAGCTGTCTGGAATCTCTGCTGTCACGAGTGCTGTGAGTTCACACGAGTGACTGACCAGCTGTCTGGAATCTCTGCTGTCATGAGTGCTGTGAGTTCACACGAGTGACCGACCAGCTGTCTGGAATCTCTGCTGTCACGAGTGCTGAGTTCACACTAGTGACTGACCAGCCATCTGGAATCTCTGCTGTCACAAGTGCTGTGAGTTCACATGTGTGACCGACCAGCTGTCTGGAGAGCTCTGTTTCCTGAGGTCCTGCACCCCTCTGGCTCTTACAATGTTTCCACCTCCTTTTCCACAGTGATCTCTGAGCCCAGGGAGGCAGAATTTTGAAATCTTGTCCTAAGGGCTCTGCAGCCTCTGGCCTCTGCACATTGGTCAATTGTGGGTTTCTGTGTCAATCACCATCTGCTGCCTAAGGAAACTTCTCTAGAGAGAGTTGAGAGATTCATTCTGTGTGTAGAGGTTGCATTGAAAATGTCTCACAAGTCAGGTCTGGTGGCACACATCTGGCGCATGTCTTTAATCCCAGCACTTGGGAGGCAAAGCCAGGCAGATCTCTGTGAGTTCAAGGCCAGCCTTGTCTACATAGTGAGTTCCAGGCCAGCTGAGACTACAGGGAGACCTTGTGTATAAAAGACCAAAGAAGAAATAAAAAAGTAAAGAAAGAAAGAAATTGTATCATTTAGTATTAAACATCTCACATACACTTATTCTCTACATTTGACTAGCTCTATAATTCTGTAAGTGTCCATTTGTTGCAAAAGAAGCTTATTTGATAAGAGATAAAAGGAACACCTGTCTGAAAATATGAGGATGCATATTTAGAATAAAGTAAGAAATTACGTTGGTCTAGGGATGTGTTAAAAGTAGATTTTCCTCTAGAATCTATGACCTTTCTGGCCATGTGTACTTAGTTATGCTTACAGTACTGCACATGAGTTCCCTCCCATTGAGTGGGCTTTAAGCCCAGGTATATAGCTGCTGATTTCCCCCAAGATAAAAGTGTCACTGCTGGCCTGGGCATGGTGGCACACGCCTTTAATCCCAGCACTCAGAAGGCAGAGGCAGGCAGATCTCTGTGAGTTCAAGGCCATCCTGCCCTACATAGTAAGTTCTAGGCCTGCTGGGGCTACAGGGAGACCCTGTCTCAAAAAGACCCCCCCAAAAAAGCGCCACTACTGCACCAATAGAGATAGTTTGCCTCTCCAGTCATTGCTGTGGTTGTTGGGTTTTACAGATGGGTTGGACTGTTGACTGATTTTTCTCCCTTGGCACCCTGCAGAGTATCTTCTGTTACTGTGAGTGCTGGTCTTCGGGGAGGGAGCTTCCAGGTCCGCTCCCTTGGAGCTCCAATGGAGCTTGCAGGAACTCCATTGCTCCAAGTCCTGGGTCTGAAGTATGTCCTGTCTTCAAAAACAGGGTCTTCGAGTTCTGGGAGGCAATCAAGGGCTGTGACAATAGCTTGTGTTATTTAGGGAGTCTATCACTACCCTAACCAACAACTCAAAGGGAGGTTTTGCCTGCCTCTCTTTTGTTATATAGCCTTCAGCTATACATATACTCATATATTTATTGTTATGTGTATTTTTCAGTAAGACTTGGAACTGATACATTTCCCTCTGGTTTTGCAGAGCATGCGGCATTTTCCCTTCACTCTCCCTGTGTAACCATCCCTACCCCTTCCCCAGCTGAAGTCCCACCCTTGGCCCATTTCCCTCTTAGTAGCACCGGCTCCTGCTATCCCCCTTTCTCAAGCTCCTTCTTCCCTTTGATCTCCATGGCTCCCTTCCATTTTCCTGGCTCCTGCAGTTGTATCAGGGTATGTATTTACACTGAAGCTCCACATATGAGAGAGAACATTTGTTGCTTGGTTTTCTGAGTCTGTGTTACTTCACTTAGGATAACAGTTTCTAGTTCTGTCCATTTACCTGCAGATTTCATGACTTCATTTTTTTTTTCTTTTTACCATTGAGTGGAAGTCCATGGTGTAAATGTAACACATTTTCATTACCCACGTGTCAGAACTCTTCAGACACCTTGTCAATGGCCTCAGCATCAGTTTATAAATGTTTATCACATCCCCGGATGGCATCTGCCCACTCTTCGGCAGTTAGGAAGTGAAGTTCTGATGCTGGCAGGTGGAAAGCCATTTGAGAATTATTCAGGGACTGCCATCGGCCCCTTGCCTCTGCCCTGCCATTTTCCACCTGCCGGTCTATTCTCTCTCACAGCTGATGTTAGCTACCTTAATTGACACTGGGGAGATGCTGTCTGCACTTGATGCTGCTCCTAGTGAAATGATTGCCGCCAGTCTTGAAAAGCAAGCCATTGTTGAAAGCCCACCCTAGGGGTGAGTAAACCATAGACTGTAAAGTTCTGTGCCAGGGTCACCCAGCCAGCTCCTGCTTCCAAGCAGAATTCTCTTGGAATCCTTATCCTTATAGCTGCTGGCCCTGATTTGTGCCTATTCACTGGCTTTCTGCTTCATAGGAAAGCCCTGGTACCAGGAGACTTGGAAAAACATTCTTTTCATGATGTCACACCATGTCACAGACACGCCTTCTGGGAAGAAGCAGCTGTCTGTGGTGGCAGATGGTGTACAGAATTCCCTAATGGCCCTCGCTGTGAGAGCCTGTCTTACAGGTGGCTTTCCACGGTCCCAGACCGAACCATTGCATTCTTGCCATCTGAGATGACCCTACAGCCTTGGCCTCAAGTGCTGGGCTTTTACCTGCTCCTCGTCCTCCTCTCCAGACCCAGGAGGCCTGCGCTCATCAGTTCCTCCTCCATTAAGCGCATTCTCCCCCCTACCCCCGTCTTTCCCTCAGGTTAACCTGGAAACACATGATACCAGGCAGCAGGGGTCCCCCTCAGCCACAACTAAGTGACCACAGAATTTCCATCACCACCACCTCCTCCCTGTTTTTAGAAGTTTGCTCTGGAATTGTTCCTGTTGGAGACATCCTCAATGTAGCTGGCAGAGGTCCCCTCCCCCCGGTACCAGCCCCTCTGCCCCCTCATCCAGACTTCCTCCAGCCCTGCATAGCCAGATGGACCCTGCAGGCCTCATTCCCCTCCCAAGGAAAGACTAGGCAGAGCAGAAGACATTGAGAAAGAAGAAAAATCTTCATCACCTCCTCCTGTTTCCTGAGGGCAACACTAAGCCAACAGTGCCGGCTGCAGCTATGGTTTTCACTTGGGCTGTCAGATTCGGCAAATAAAAATGCTGGATGCCCAGTTAAGCTTACATGTCAGATAACACCATCTTAATATTTAAGTGTGTGCCATACAGTATTTTGGACTACTAATATGATTATATTATTTATTACTTATTTGAAATTCTGATTCAGCTTTGTGATCATATTTTAATGTGGCAACCTTATTTTAATATGAAAAAGAAAAGCCAGGCATGGTGGCATGCACCTTTAATCCCAGCACTCCGGAGGCAGAGGCAGGTGGATCTCTGAGTTCAAGGCTAGCCTGGTCTACAGAGTGAGTTCCAGGACAGCTGGAGCTACGGGGAGACCCTGTCTCAAAAAGACCAAAAAAAAAAAAAAAAAATATTCAAAACAGATAAAGTGGGAGAGAGCAACTATCACTGAGCCCCCTTGGTGCAGTGAGGATGTGATTAGCTGTCTGGTGCGATCTGCATGAAGCATCCAAGAGGCACATAGCACCCAGGTCTGCAAACGTGCCCCTGTCAGAGCCTGAGCCATGACTTATAACAATAGTTCAGAGTAGAAATTCACTCACTTCCACAGCCACTCGGGGAGAAACCTCAGAACACCAAGTCCTCCCTGTAGTTGCTAAGGAAAGAAACAAAATGTGACAAAACAAAATATTTGCAGGCCTTGCCCAGAAGCAAAGGGAGGGTAGAGTACATGAACCTGGCACCGTTTACAAACAGAGAGCTTCCCTGACAGCCTTCCAATCTATGACATTCGCCCTCCAGCCGCCAAAGTCCACCCTCCACCTCCTTCTACTATTCATGGACCTCTCAGCTTTGACTGGCGGACTCTGAAAGCTAAAAGACCTTTCCTTCCCCAGTTAACAGTGCAACATGCTTAAAACTGCACTACTAGGCTGGGGATGTAGCTCAGCTGGTAGAGGGCTTGCCTAGCCTGGAGGATGCCCTGGGTTCAATTCTTAGCACCACACAAACTGGGTGTGGTGCTATTCACTGTAATCGTTGCACTTGAAAGATGGAGGTAGAAGGATCAGAAGTTCAAGGTTATCTTTGGCAATATGAAATCCCATCTCAAAGAGAAGAGGGAAGAAAGGAAGAAAGGAAGAAAGGGGGGAGACGCCATAACGCGCCAGGCCAGTAGGATCGAAAGGTTATTCCTGGACAAACTGTCAGCCCATGAAAGGAAACAGCCAGAATTGACCAGAGTCCAAGAAAACAGTTCCAGAGAGAGTGGACTGTTTTACCTCTCATCCACCTGTGCCCCTTTTCTAAGCCTAGGGAACAACCTTCGGAAGAGGGGGCGTGGTAGAATATAAGGGCTGCGATTGGGGTGAATGGTGAAACTACAGCAATGTAGTCTGGACACTCATTTGACCAACTTGATTGAACAAACAACCTGTCACCCCCCACTGGATGGTGGGGCTGTAGGTGTTTGGGCACAACAGCCTGCAGATAGGTTTTGCATGAAGGATGCTTGTACTCATGGATTATCACTTATAGCTAAAAATGAAAAAAAAAAAACTGAGAGAAAGATGCAGGACAGTTATGGCAGAATGCATGATCTGGGATGGGGTGGGGGTCGGGGGGGAGGAAAAGGGAAATAAGCCTGAACTGAATTGGAAAAAATGTATGAAATGCACAAAGCATCAATAAAAACTAATTTAAAAAAAAAAAAGAAAGGAAGAAAGGAAGGAAGAAAGAAAGAAAGAAACAAACAAAGAAACAAAGAGAAAGAAAGAACCCTACACTACCATAAGCAAAGTCCTACTTGCTAAATCGTGCATGCACTGGTATTATCATTCACTCGATACCTCCAACACAATGCTCCATGCACCCAATACTATGGCATCCTTGGGATGAGCATGGAGTGGAAAGGAGGCTGGATCTGGAGACTGGACTGAGTGGGTATGATCTCCAGAGGGCTTAGAATCTTAGTCTTGGTGGGAAAGACTCAGTGGAAATCCAGACATGTGCTGTCTGGGAGGCTGAGTTCAGATTTAGGAAGGAAGGGGTAGTGGGGGAAGGAGTAGGAATGAAAGGAAGGGAAGCGAGAAGCACACATGTGAGACTGCTGCCCATATCTTAATGCAATTTCTGGATTTATGCAGAAGGAAAGCCTTGTTTAGATCACTTATCTAAATAATAGCAATAAAATTACATCCAATAAAATGGGTTGGTAAAGGAAAAATTAAGTTGTAAATATATGAATAAAATTGTATTTACATTTAGTTATGAAAACACAACAAACCACTTAGAACAATCTAAATCTAGAGATGGAAATATACAGAAATGCTATCTTTGAGAATGTAATATTATAAACCTCAATAAGTGAACAAAATTCAACACACTGAAGAGATGAAAAATGTACATTTATTTGAATATGAATAAAATTATCATTAAGCAAGAAATAAAATATTTCCTTTAAGAACGCTGTAAACCCTGACCCAGGGGTGAATGCACAGATTGTGTTCCTCTGATTCTCCACTAAACAGCAGTGTGAACACATTTGCACTGAGTAGCCAGAGCATGCTTCTGCCCTGTAGAAAAACTTCCAGCTCAGCTGCTGCTTTGGCCCACAATGCCCTGTGCTTTGGCCCACAATGCCCTGTGCTATCTGTCCATCTCTACCCTGACCTCATCATCTGCTTTTCTCAGGGCACCACTTCAGACACACTGCTTCCCTCTCTGTTCCTAGAACATGACAACTGGCTCATTGCTTCTTCAGCATGAAATGTAGCATCCAAGTGTGTGGTTTCATGGGGATGGGGATCACGGAGTGCATGTGTGTGCAGGCACTCGTGGATGACATGTCTACACGAAGCAGAAGAGAATTCCTATCGGGTTTCTCACTGGAGAGAAAAACCTGTTGGCTTTGCAGAGAAGGTTCTGCCTTCCACCCATAGTACATTTTCTTCACCATGTGCTAGGAAATCACATTCAACAGGACAAAGAAATGTGAGATACTTGAATGAACTTGTGTCGTAACATTAATACCAAGAGTGTCTACTTTCCAGACTGAAGTGGTTCCTCAGTGCTCTGGGCCTCCTAGTCCTTTGTAATTTGTGGTAATTATGATTTTCCTTTTAGCAGAAAAAAGTATAAAAATAAAAATAAAAATGTGAAAAGGCAAAAAAAAAAAAAAAAGTGAAGCAAACCAAACAGGAGTCACCAGGGTCTGGAAGTCCTCTGCCTCATGGTTAAGAGCACCGACTGCTCTACCAGAGGACCCAGGTTCAATTCCCAGCACCCACATGGCTGATAAGAACTGTCTTTAAGCCAGTCGTGGTGGCGCACACCTTTAATCCTAGCACTTGGGAGGCAGAGGCAGGTGGATCTCTGTGAGTTCCAGGCCAGCTGAGGCTATAGGGAGACCCTATCTCAAAAACAAATAAATAGATTAATTAATTAATTAATTAATTGATTAAAAAGAAACAGGACAGTTCCAGTCTAATCCTGGCAGATAAGAAGGTGACGTTGGAAAGGGGGGCGGTGATGCTTCTGCCAGGTGTGTTAGCATGTGCCTTTGACCCCAGCACTTCGGTGGTAGAGGCAGGTCCATCTCTGAGTTCAAGGCCAGCCTGGTCTATATATTGAGTTCCAGGCCAGCTGGGCCTAGAGGGAGACTATCTCAAAAAGATCCCCCCCCCAAAAAAAAAGAAAGAAAGAAAGGTGATGTTTCCACAATGGCTTGCCATGTGTTATGCAAATGCATGATGTCATTTTTGGCCTGAAGCACCCTATGTGGGAGGAACTATTATCAGCTCTGTTTTAAAATGAGGGAAATAATGAGTTGTTTCCACTTAGGAGGCCCCTGGAGGTAAGTAACTTGACCATGATCCAGCAATTAGAAAGCAGCAGAGCTGGGATTCAGACTCAGGCAGCCTGGCACCAGGCACCCGATAATCACAACACACTTCTATTGAGTGATTATCCTTGCTCAGAAATTAAGTTGTTGTTGTTTTTAACTAAAACACCCCAGTATAAAAAAATTCAAAATTGGCTCAGTGGTTATAAGCACAGGCTGCTCTTGCAGAGGACCCAGGTTCAATTCCTAGCGCCCATGTGGTGGCTAACAACCATCAGTAACTCCAATTCCAGGGGAATCCAACACTTTCTTCTTAAACACATGCAGAAAGTACACTCGTATACATAAAATAAAAGTAATAAATAAATTTTTAAAATTCGCAATTAAAGGCTGAAGAGATGGCTCAGAGTTAAGAGCACATATTGCTCTTCCAGAGGACCTGAGTTTAATTCCTAGCATTCACATCAGGCAGCTCACCACCACCTGTAACTCCAGCTCCAGGGAATTTGACACTTTCCTCTGGCCTCCACAGTCACCTGAACATACATGTGCAAATATTCACACAGACTGACAGACACACACAAAGAGGACCCAGGTTTGATTCCTAGCACCCACATGGTAGCTAACAACTGTCCCTAACTCCAGTTTCAGGGGGTCCAACACACCATCTTCTTGCCTCCACAGGCATTGCACAGCATGAGTACACTTACATACATACAAGCAAAACACTCATAAAAAATACCTACAAAAATACTCTGGCTTGGAGGGATGGCGCTGCAGTTAAGAGCACTAGCTGCTCTTGCAGAAGACCCAGGTTCTGCTCCCAGCACCTACATGGTAGCTTACAGTCATTGTAGCTCCAGTTCCAGGGGATCTAATGCCCTCTTCTGACCTCCACAGGCATTACACATGGGTGCACTCATATCCATGCAGGCAATATATTCATACACGTGCAATAAAATAAATAAAATAGTTTTAAATACACTGCAAACTTAGGAAAACCAAGGTGTGAGTCAGATATGGACTGATACTGGGTCATTCCAAAAGAACTCCTTATGAGGGACCCTTGGTTTTTATTTCCATCCAAATTTTCACAGTAGAGTTTAAATGTGCAGAGTTTCTTTTAGAGTAGCCAAGTCAACTTTTTCAGATGGAGCTTCCTTTTTGCAGAAACTTTTCAGAATGCCTCCTTTAAAAAATTTTTTATTTTTATTATTTTTTATGTGTATGAGTGTACTGTCTGCATGTATGTTGGTGCACTCGTGCCATGCAATGCCTCAGAGGTCAGAAGAGGGCGTTGGATTCCCCTGGACCTGGAGTCAAAGACGGTTCTTAGCTGCCATGTGGGTGCTGGGGATCAAACCCGGGTTCTCTGCAAGAGCAGTTGGTGCTCCTAGCCACTGAGCCATCTCTCCAGCCCCCAGAATTCCTCCTTTACAGTTGCCTTTGGAAAGGTTTACACATTGCTTTGACTATTTTATAGGCATATCTTGTTTTCTGACAAAACTGGCATTTCCTTGCCTGGTTCCCATCGACTTCACCATCTGTGGCTCTGAATCACGCCTAGTTATTTTCAGAATTCACATCCATTCTGACTGCATGGTGTTAATAGTGCCCAGGGAATTGTTCAAAAGAATGTGTTCCAAAATCATGAAAATTTCTCAGAGCCTTCAAGATAATAACATCTAAAGATACACATCAATCCATCTCTTTGTGATTTTTTTGACTGCCAAACTCAGTCACTAACAGAAGTCTTCATCTAGTGAATTTTATCTGGGTTAGAGTCTGAGTGCTGCTGTGATGTTAACTCCCATACGTTCTGCCATATAAAATCAATCGTTTCTTTTATTTTCTGGTGCTAAGAATTATCAGCAGTTACAGAAGTTTGTACGGAACGAGGCCCATGATAGGACAGCATTTGAAAAATGCCAACTGTCTGGGAAGGTAGAGCAGCGTGCGTTTGGTCAACACAGTAATCTGCAAGCACCTGTTATTTGTACCTTCCCCTTAGTTACTGTGATTTGAAGCACATACCAGTGTAGTTATTAGGTACTAAAGGATGCAGTTCTCTATAAACTATTTCAGCAGGGGAGAAAGGTAAAGAACATCGTATATGGTCAGTTGAAGAGATCATTCTGTTTCTTTTACATCTGATGCATACATCTGATGGAAGAAGAGGGAAGATGGCTGCCGTCCTGGGCTTGCTGATATCCAACCAATAACCAACCTGGATTCTGTCCAGCTGGAAAAATTTATTTGAAGCAGGTAATCTATTTATTATTATTCTGCCTCTTTTTAAAGCTATGCTAGACTCAGTTCATTTTATATCACTTTTCAATTTTTCTTTTTATTTGTGTGTGTTCACATGTGTCCAGGTGCACACTTGTGGGTCACTGTGCAAGTGGAGGTCAGAGGTCAACCTCAGGTGTCATTCGTCAGGCACCAAACACCTCGCTTTTTGAGACAGTCTCTCTCTGGTCTGAAGCTTGCCCAGTTGGCTAGGATGGCTGGCCAGTGAACCCCAGGGACCAACTTCCTCCACCTCCTCAGCCCTGGGATTGTAAGTACACCACCAGGCCTGGCTTTTTAAATGTTAGATTCTGGGAATCCAACTCGGGTCTTCATGCTTGAAAGGTATGAACTTTACTTAGCTATCTCCCCAGCCCCTTCTCTTTAAACCTTCTCTGTGAATCTCATGAAGACGCTAAAGCACCCCCACTGTTTCCTGCCCAGAAGGTTTCTAGATTTGAATCCATGGTCTGGAATGTTTCTTTTAACTTGAAGGCATAACATACGGATGCCAACTTTTACTTTTTTCATATAAAGATTTTTAAAAACTACCACATACAATTGTCATTTGATGAAAAAAAGAGGAGACTTAAAAAAAAAAAAAAAAAAAAAAAAAAAAAAAAAAGAAAGAAAGAAACAAGAGATGGAGAAGGAAGAGGGAGAAGAGGAGAAGGCATCTCTGCCAACTGTAGTGGCAAATACCCATAATTCCAACATTCATGAGGCTGAGGCAGGTAGATGTCCAGTTTAAGGCTATAATGACTTTGAAGCCATACTGTGCCAAAAAATGAGAGAGAGAGAGAGAGAGAGAGAGAGAGAATACCTCAGGGTAAAGGACAATGGAATATATCATTTTGATATACTTAGGACACCTACTATTAAAAATGTAACTAGTGCTAGTGAGGATGTGACGCCCCACTATGGAAATTAGTGTTGAGGTTCTGTGATAAATTGAAAATGAAATATACAATTCAACCACTGACTAAAAACAAAAAAATGGGACATTGCGCTGTTCCTTTCCCTATGTGAATAAACTTTGAAGATATCACATTAACTGCACTAAGAGGGTCACACAGTGATAAATGCTATGTGATCCAGTTATACAATGTATCCAAAAGAGTCAAGTTCATGAAGACAGAAGGGAGAATGGGGATTGCCAGGACCTGGGATAAGGAAAGAACAAGGAGCTGGTTAGTGGGTACAGTGATTGAGCTTTGTGGACAGGTTCTGGGGAGTGTGAATATAGAAATATTATTGAATACTTCAGGTGGGAAGGATGGAAAATTCCATGTTGTGTATGTTTTACAACAATTAAAAACAAAACAAAATAGAGACTTTAATGCCCTTTAAAAAATAAAAAACCCCTTGGGCTGGAGAGATGGCTCAGCAGTTAAGAACACTGGCTCCTCTTGCAGAGGACCCACATGGCAGTTCAAAAACCTAGGTAACTCCAGTTCCAGGGGATCTGATGCCCTCTACCGGCACTATAGGCACCAGGCACACATAGCTGAAGGGCTCGCATCCCATTCATGTCAAAGGATAGTTATGACACCACCTAAAGGCCCCACCTACTGGTGATGTCACATAAGGTTTAAGTTTCATCATGTTCACTGGGGTGGAACATGTGCTCGGTAGAGATGGTTAATAGCCGTCTGAGTGTGGAACTCTGCCAGATGCTGCCTGGACATAATGTAGTACATACATTACCTCATCCTTACCAGCTAGACACTAACCTTGTCTTCATTCTATGGGCACAAGACATAGAGGCAGTGGACTGCTGGTAAATGTTTGGCAGGAGGCTATGGAAGGAGAATTTCTGTCTTGTAGTATTTGGTAATTTCCACGGTGCAGACATCATGACTGAGGGCTGTTAAGTGAGCTACTTTGTCAGGTAGCTGTACGCAGGTATAGAACAGGGAAGGACATTTAGGATTAAAAGGTAAAAATATCAGGTTTGGGGTAGGGAGATGGCTCGATGTTAAAGCAGTTGCCATCCAAGCATGAGGACCCGAGTTCAGATCCCCAGAACCCATGTAATATGTTGAATGGGCTTGGCAGCTGCCTGTAATTCCAGCCTCAGGAAGTAGAGACAGGGAATCCCCAGAGCAAGAGTAGCTGTATCAGTAAGCTTTGGGTTTGATTGAGAGACCCTGCCTAAGTGGTTAATGTGGAAGTGACCCTGTCTTCAGGTCATGTAACGATAGGTACCCGAGGGGGACCCCAAAACCTGCAAGATAAGGAAGAGAAAGAAACGAGACCAGGCAAGCTCTTTGTCGAGGTCTCAATTTATTGTAGGGTAAATGTACAATTTATAGGGCAATGAGGCGGGAAGAAAAAGGAAGAGGGGAGGGGGTAGAAAGTAGCTCTTGTAAAAGTTAAAAGTTTATCGGGCGGGCTGCTTGCACCGGCAGAAACTGTTTGCTCGCGATAAGCTTCCTCCGCGGGCTGCCTGAACTGGCAGAACCTGCTTGTGATAAGCTTCCTCTGGAACATCAGGTGTGCAGGCAGGAGGTTTCTCTGCATGCCTGCACTTTTAGAGAACAGCTCTGAAGCT
The DNA here is from genome assembly GCA_009823505.1 of Rhizomys pruinosus. NCBI lineage: Eukaryota > Metazoa > Chordata > Mammalia > Rodentia > Spalacidae > Rhizomys > Rhizomys pruinosus. Next base: position 3,895,919 of record VZQC01003255.1, on the reverse strand, counting down.
ATTTCAGAGTTAACCCTTTATGAGCAGGCTTACAGCTCCTCACATATCCCCCTTCTTTACATTAAGAAGGCTCGGGGAGATATCCAGGTAGAGTGGCACCATCAGCCGATTATGTGGCTGTCCCTGTTTTAGGTTCGACCTCTACAAGAGCCTCTTCCTTACCCATCTCTGGACACCCTGTTGTCCTCAGGGCTCCTGTCTTAGGTTGGTAAGAGGGGAGAGGAAGTTGCCTGTCTTTGGGGCGGCCACCTGGACTGGAACAGGCTAGCCTACTCTATAGCCTGGGGACGATAATTTACAAGGAGCGAAAATCAAGCTGAATGGCAGGTGCAGGAACAGTGGCAGAGGACGGGCGAGTGGGCGCAGGGTTGTCATCAGCTTCCTCTTCGATGGCCAAGCAATGGTAATGGACTCGGGCTGTAAGTGAGGAGTCTATTTGGGACTTAATAAAATTGGTTAATCGATTAAGCACCCCTGGCCCAAATGAAATTAGCAGGATCAATCCAAGAACAGGTCCCAAGAGACCAGGTAATAAGGTGGACCACCAAAAAGGGGTGGAAGACCAATTTTTATACCAGGATTTTGTTGTTTGTGTTTTCTTCTTTTTGTAAGCTATTTTTTACTAATCCCATCATCAATGTCTCCAAATGTGATTTTTAATATTTTTAAAATTTAAACCAGCACTGGGAGCTGGATTGTCAGCACTGGGAGGGATCTAGGCTGGTTCTCGTAAGTTTCTGAGATAAGCAGGAGCTGGATCGTCAGCACTGGGATCTAGGCTGGTTCTCGTAAGTTTCTGAGATAAGCAAGCTGTACTCATAAATTCCTGAGTTTAGTAAGTTGCTCTGGTAAACTCAGGAGATAAGCAAGTTAGTAATTTTCTGCGAGCATGTATATCTGACAGCTTTGGCTCCCAGCATCTCCTCTCCTCCCTTCTTTTATACAAAAAGAGGGGGAGCCCCACTTGTAAAGGTGGGTTTTCAAGTATCTATGTTCATATTTTGAACAACCCAAGGTTCCCATAGTCCAATTGGAGAAGCTTGTATGCACAAGCATGTTGATCAATTAAGAGTCCAGTCCATATCATTGTAGTCTCACAATTCACCCCAGTCTCTCTGCAGCCCTTACATTCTACCACACCTCCTCTTCCACAATTTGTTCCCTAGGCTTTGGGAGAGGGGCACAGGTGGGTGAAAAGCAAAGCAGATGTTATTTTTTACTCCAGTCAGGTTGTTTCCTTTCATGGGTTGACAGCTTATCCAGGGTACCTTTTTAATCCTACTAACAAAGCACAAGCAATTAGATGTACAGGTATTTAAACAATATTATTATGGCAAGCTAAGCTGTGAGCATAGACACAGATGTTTGGATGGTATGTTAATCCACAAGCTGTGGTCTCTCTATAAAAGATGACAAGTTCTTATTGTGGCTCATATAATCTCCTAACCACTAGAGGACATAAGCTTATGGCATCAGCCATGAATTATTCCTCCAAGGAGAGAGCTAATAGCCAATTAGATTTGGGATATGTATAGACACATGGCTGCCACTGTTGCACAGCATCTCCAGGCATTTGAGGTGTAGCTGATACTGACAGAGGAGTCTTGCTTGACTCAAGGAGACCAATATCCTGCTTTGTCGCATTAGTGGCCTTTGGTAATGCTCTCTGGCATTTTAAAGGCCAACTGTACATTAGCAAGTGATGTCTCAAAATATTTTTTCATGCTTACACCAGGTTTTTAACAACAGGGACTTATCACCTTTTCCTTGCTGATATCCCATTTTTCACAGGCAAAAGGCCTTTATAATTTGGGGGGCTTGGATTCCCCCAGCCAACATCTCCTTGGCAGAACAATCCATCGCTGACATCAGAGCTCTTCTGTATTAACACATTGTGCTCAATTGTACCACTTATAAATTACATTTATATTTAGCTTTAGATAGAGAACCATCTCTGTACAGTTTGTATGTCTATCAATCAACCAAAGAAGGCAGTCACACCTGTTCTATAAGCATTTACCATTATAGCAGTTGGTTCCAATTTACAGTTGGGGAATGACTTCACTACCATCACATTTTTTCCTTTTCCATATAAAGGTGAGGGGTAGAAAGGTTTCTCAGCATCTGAAAGGTAAACTTTATCAGACCACATCATAAACAGTTATCCCAAACAGAATTTAGAGAAATGTTCAATGTCTGTGACTCAGGCAATCTGAGGTTTCCTTTTTTTTTTAATGTCCAGATGGGTCAGCCTCTCTGTTGGCATTTCTCAGTCCATCTTGTAGTCAAATATTGTGTATTTTTAGACATTTAGGTTGGTGTTTTTACCTGTGGGAACATACAAATCTCCTCCCATTGTTAGCTTCAAAAAAATTAAAATTTTATCAAAAGTTTGGAATATAGAGGGAATATTATACCACCTCCCTCTTTTTTGATCAATAGATGACTAAATTGTATTACAAATATCCATAAACAGGAACCAAGGTGTAAATTTTTATCAAATTTATCTAAACTGTCTATCCTTGACTGTATGTTTATTTGGGAAGTAAACTTAGACCTAATTTTCTCAAATTATCTTATAAGCAAAGGAAAAAAATGTTACAAGGTGATACTGCATAACACAGAAAAATACAGAGACCATCTGTGCGCCCCAATCTCAAAGCCACTGTTGGAAATTTAACACAGATTACAAATAAAGCAATTAACATCTTATATTTTTAATTAGTTTAAATGTATTACCATTTTAAACTGTAAACCTTACAAGGTGGATTATAATAGCTACCTTTTTTTTAAGTTTTTGGCCTTTTCTAGGCCTGACATGAAAACCTACTTTAAAGATTTTTTAATATCTAGCTCTTAATAATATATATATATATATTTTATAGTTATCATGTCCATCAATCAGTTAAAGATTGGCTAGATATGTCCCATGAGAAGTTGTTACCATCATTATCATCTTAAGTTCAATATAAATTTGTGTCTTAAGATGGAAGGGCCAGTTCCAGCTTAGAGGCAATGTTTTTATATTATTATGTCTATTAACATAATATACTTAGAACACAAAAGTACATTCATCCATACACACATGTGCGCGCACATACATACATACACACATACATACATAAACAAGATTTGTTAGGTTAACCTGTAAGAGAAGAAAGCCATATCGTTTGATGTCCAATGAAAAACATGAAATTTTTATAATTTGTTATAGGGTTATTTTTACATAATTAGAATAAATGTTCTAGTAACTCATAAAACAGCTGAGATCCATATGCCACCTCTTAGGCCCATTTGTAACCACTTGTCTTTAATGAACTATACCTAAAGTTTACTATTTTTTCCCTATCTTGTCTCTTTGGTCAATTATTCCTAAGCTGTCCTTTTGCTAAGCCTAACTGACCCTATATTATTTATAAATCTAAAGATTGAGGATTCCCTAAAGTAGACAGGCCAAAGTTGTTTGTAGTCTTGAAATGATCCATCTTGTCCTGTTATTAAGGACTTTGGAAAAATAATAATTATTCATAATAACAACAATTATAACTATTATTAATTATTATTAATTATCAATAATTACCATTAACTATTATTAGTCACAACAGTAATTATAAATAATAATGGTCAAAAATAGCAGCCAACAATGAACAATTTACCATTAGACTGAATTTTTATCAATTATTATTAATAATTATATCAATAACAATAACTATAACCATTAATAATAATTACTAATAATAATTAACAACAATCTATCATTAAACTGAATAATATGCATACTATAAACCCAATTAAAAATTGTTAACACTAAGGGGTATAAAGCAAACATTTTTTATGAATCGAATCTATTTTTGTTAATAGTTAGTTAAATAGATTTAAACCTGTAGGACTATAATAAATTGAAAGCAGGAACTCACACTCACTCACACATACACACAGCTTGAAGATGGGCCTAAAGAAGCATAAAACAGTTTTATTTAAAGAATTTTTTATTTAAATTAAACCAAAATATCAATTTACGTTATTAAAGAGACCTTTACCAACGTTTCTTAAGAAAAGACAATTTATCGGACCAAGTTTGTTTTGTTAGAAATTTAAGGCCTGTAAATTTTTTAGACTTTAAGTTAAACAGGCTGAGATGGATTTGAATTGCTTAACTGATACAGCTTGGTAGGGTGGAGGTCCACAGTCTGTCTCCGGAGGATTGGAATCAAGGCTGCACAATGAACACTGCCCCGGGCTGGGAGAATAGGCAGCCTAGAACTCACAAACATCTGTTTGGATTAAAGGCGTGGCCCAGCCCAGAATTTACAAGACTAGCCTTTAGGAACACCTCTATGGAATGTTTGCTGCAAAATGTTCCACGGGCATGCCTGTCCTTCCAGCCTCTGTGACCTTCCCCACCTGAACTGTGGCCAGAAGGGGAAGCAGGACCCCAGGCTGCAGGGCAAATTTTAACCACATTTTAAAACCTCTAGAAGGCAATTGATGGGAGAGGAGGGGCTCCTCTCACAATTTCTCTGAATATCCGCCACCTGGGAAGGCTGGGGAAGCAACAGATGGCCCCAATTCAGGGAAGCCAAGCCAGCACTCACAGGCTGCATAATTGTGTCCCTCCGAGTGGGTGAAAACCCACAAGAGAATGTAAGCTTCTCAAAGCCTATCAGAGAACGGTTCTCCGGCACACAGGCCAAATCTCCATTAGCGCTATCCACAGGCTCACCACCAGTCCACAGGAGAATTTTTTCTGCGTTTATCCTTAGCCCACGCCTTTACTGATTTGGAGATGCTAAACTTTCTTCATGCCACAACTTGAAACGCAATAGCCACGGCAAACCACAGCACACAGTCAACAAACACATGCCATACATCACAAAACAATCCCTCCTGGAACATAGCTTCCTTGAAAGTGTAATTTCCCATCTTGCAGAGATTTTAGCTTATCAAACTGGTCTCCAAGAACCACAGGTCCCTCTTTTTTCTTTTTTTTTCTTTTCTTTTTCTTTTTTTTTTTCCTTCGAGACAGGGTCTCCCTGTAGCCCCAGCTGTCCTGGAGCTCACTCTGTAGACCAGTCTGGCTTTACAAAGATCAGTCTGCCTCTGCCTCCCAAGGGCTAGGATTAAAGGTGTGTGCCACCACGCCTGGCTTTATCCAGTCTTAACAGATAACAAATAAAACCTTTAGAAAACTAGTTTAGAAGTTTTTGTAGGAACTTAGGAACCCGGGTTCAAATTAGGCCTTTGAAAAAGTTTAAGAGGCATGCCGAAAGTAAGCTTAATTTATGTGCACAATATAGAATGAAAGAACTTTGAAGTGGCCACTTTTAACAGAAACCAACACAGAAGAACAATGTTAAGCAGGGCCTGCTGCCTGGCATCTTGATATGATGGATTTTGTATTTTCCTCTTTTTTTCTGGCTATCGACTTACCCGGTCTTTCCCTCTGGTTCTGTCTCTCCCTTATCAGAGTTTGGAGACATAGCCTTGTTAAAATCTTTCTCAGTGGTTTTGGAATGGGATCGGGTAACTGAAATAAGGGAACAGTGGCTTGTGGGGCAAGCTCAGCCTGTCCCGCTGGGAGATGCTGCGAGATGACGAGCGCCGGGCACCTGGGCCGCCCAGTGAGCTCCTTAGCATAGCCCATGCCCCTGGGGAACTTGAGCTGGTACTCTGGCAGAGGGGCGGCCGCAGATACGCTGTGGGGGGCTGGCCTGGGAGGGCATGGAGCGCTTAGGGGAGAAAGCCAGTCACCTGCTGGAGAAGTTAAGACTCTCAGACTCCGGCAGCGCCAAGTTTGGCCGCAAAAAAGGGGGAGCTGCTTTATAGGGCAGAGGAAATGGATCTCTTTGGGGGACTGACAGGCGGTGCCTGGGGTGTCTGGCTTAGGGCGATTGGAGATGGAGCCCACAGCGAGTGCGCGCGGGGGGGAGGGGGTTCTGAATTATCTCATTAACGACAGTCCAATAAGTAAAAGTCTGGACAGGAATACTGTCTGGTCCCTAGTCTGCATGATGCAGTCAAGATCTTGCTTTATCTTTTTCCATGTTTTGGGGTGAATTGAAGGTCCATCAAGGACCACCCAGGGACATGTGTCCCCTATGAATATAAAAAATTTAGTTAAGTCTTTTTTCTTTAACCCGAATTCCTCTCTCCCTGAAAGCTGTCTTGAAGTACTGAATAAACTTTTCTTCCTTAGACAGTGAATTGCCCATCTTTAAAGATCAAGGAACTACTTACCTTTTTCTCCCGAGGATTTGCACTCCGTGGGTGGCAAAGTGTCCTCTCTTTTTCTCAGTTTCGCGCTCCGCTGATGGCGAAGTGCCCTCTCTTTTTCCCGAGGTATTCCGAGTTCTGCTGATGGCGAAGCGCCCTTGTCGTCTGGCCGGACCTCCTTGTTCCTTGTCTGGTAGAGGGTCTTCTTACCTCGAGCTCCTACGTCGGGCGCCAATATGACCCTGTCTTCAGGTCATGTAACGATAGGTACCCGAGGGGAACCCCAAAACCTGCAAGATAAGCGAGAGAAAGAAACGAGACCAGGCAAGCTCTTTGTCGAGGTCTCAATTTATTGTAGGGTAAACGTACAATTTATAGGGCAATGAGGCAGGAAGAAGCAGAAAGAGGGGAGGGGGTAGAAAGTAGCTCTTGTAAAAGTTAAAAGTTTATCGGGCGGGCTGCTTGCACTGGCAGAAACTGTTTGCTCGTGATAAGCTTCCTCCGTGGGCTGCCTGCACCAGCAGAAACTGTTTGCTTGTGATAAGCTTCCTCCGGAACATCAGGTGTGCAGGTAGGAGGCTTCTCTGCATGCCTGCACTTTTAGAGAACAGCTGAAGCTATTTCAGAGTTAACCCTTTATGAGCAGGCTTACAGCTCCTCACATGGAAGAGCATTCAAAGATGATTTCTAACATCAGCCTTAGGCCTCTAAATCCACACACACACACACACACACACACACTCACGTGTGCCACACACATGCAAAACATACATATACGCACATACACACCATACCACACATAGAAGAAAATTGAAAAAGAATAACTATTAGGTTTATTACTTATAGATCCCAGGGAGAGGAGGACAGGATGCCTCAGGTGTCAGTGGAGAGAAAGGGACATCTGGGAATTGTGTGCTCAGCCAATGGGTAGGAAGCAAGAGAAACAAGCAGGAGTCTATGTGCTGAAGCCTTTTTTGGGGACCAAGGCCTTGCCTAAGTGGGTTCCTGTGGCAGAGTTAGATTTCTTAACTTAATTTTAATATGCAAAACTAAGCCTAGAAACACAGGAGTTATGCTGGGTTTGCCATTGCTTGAAGCAGGAGTGAGGGGGGGACAAGCAGGTCAGAATCTGCCTTATCTACACAGAGACCAAGAACAAGGGGGTGACAATCTTAACCATGCAGGTAAAAGATGACAAACCAGAGATAGGACAAGCCAATGGATAGAGAATAACATTCAAATGAAGGAGTGTTCTGACAGCAGCCACTGTGGTGGCCAGCAACCCCTCCAGCTCCCCTATGCTCAGCCTAGCTAAGTGACCCACTCACAAAGCACCGCAGCTCAAACTGACATCTTAACCCCACACTATCTATACTTTTTTTTTTTTTTTCGTCTTTTCAAGACAGGGTCTCCTTGTAGTCCCAGCTTGTCCTGGAACTCACTCTGTAGACCAGGCTGGCCTTGAACTCACAAAGATCCGCCTACAGAGGACTCCCAAGTGCTAGGATTAAAGGTGTGTGCCACCACACCCAGCACTTAACCAAGCACTCTAGCATCCAAGGTGTGAAAATGATCCCCCTCAGGTAACAGCTCTGGCAAAGGGCCAGAAGGGAAGACTGAGGGAGGGTTTGGTTTCTGGGGAGCGTGCTTTTTTTATAGACAGCTCTCTAAAAGACAAATAGTATTCATTCTTCCTGGAAGTCTGAAGAATCAGAGTTCAAAAGTCAATGAGCAATTATCATCGAGCTGCCAAAAGGGCACAGTAGCTTTGAGCTCTGCCTGGAAAGAGGTTGGAAGAACTAGTGCAGAATTCATAAAATTCCACCAAAGTTACAAAGGGCAGGGACCAGAGGGGGACTCTTTGGCATCTCTTGTGGTTATGGGGTTAAAGAATCAGGTGTCTGTAAGTCCTCCAAAGCCAAGCACTGCAGAAATGTTGGCACGGTTACCAGACTCTGCCATATGCTTCTTGCAGCCTTTGGGCTTGCTCATTACAGTCAAAGCTTTGGCTTGACAAAAGCCATTGACACAACCACATGATGCTTGATTTATATCCATGAAGTTCCCTGTGACACACTGGAAAGAGCTTTGGACTGGATTCTAGTCACAGCCCTGACCACTGGCCCGAGTGACCTTGGTTCGTGGCTATGAGTTTGTTTTTGTCATTTATAACTGGAAAGTGCTGGACTAAATGGTTTTTAAAATTCTTTCTATGTCTAAAGGCTATAATTCAGTGACACTTAAATATTTACATTTCCTAAGTTATATGCAATGAACTGATGAAGTGAAACTAAATTGGAAATAAAATACTAATAACAAGAAATGTTTGTATGGAGCTTCTTAGTGCCTGCCTCATGGCAAACACTCTCCCCATTGTGGAGATCAGGTCATGCCCTCATCTGAGCTATCCCATGTTGCAGAAAACAGAGCTTTCCGCTGTGCCTCATCCCAAGTGACACCATCTTATGTGACAGCAAATGTGCTCCATTTTGAGTGCAAATGCTGAGACAGAATGACTAAGCATCGAGTTTGTGCATGTGAACAGCCATGAGGCCCAGACTGATCAATAACATATTCACACAAATAAAACACTCAAATGAAATCAAGACTGGATGGACACATGGGTATAACTAAACTATATCAGAGAAACCAGGCCCAGGGACTTACGCAGCAGCAGACCAACAGAAGGCACCACCCTCCAGAAGAAGGAACATCTCAAGACAGTGTGGCAGGAGACCCTGACCCATCACTTGGTCTCTCATCACGAGCCTCATCTAGGAAGATCACCACAGTAAAGGACCTCCACCTCTGTCCCCAGTTTCTCCTGCCTGAGGTAGATAACCTACTTCAGAATTGAGCTTGCTTCTCCCAGATGTGCATTTGACAACTCTCTGTCCTATGTTGACCCAAAAGCACAGCTCTCATCTCAAAGAGGATAGGAGACAGTTTATTCTAAAGCCAAATATGAGTGGCCATGGCCTGGGAACAAAGACCCAGGTTACCCCAAATTCCATGTTCCAGTGTGGAAGCTGTTTCATGAAGTTTTTATAGTAACAGAACAGAGAAAGGTTATAAAGCAAGACAATTTTCTTTTTTTTCTTTTTTTATTTATTATTATTTTTTATTTTTTATTTATTTTTGTATGTGTATGAATGTACTGTCTGCATGTAGGTTTGTGCACCCATGTCGTGCAATGCCACGGAGGTCAGAAGAGGGCATTGGATTCCCCCAGAACTGGAGTTAAAGATGGTTCTCAGCCACCATGTGGGTGCTGAGGATCGAACCCAGGTCCTCTTCAAGAGCAGTCAGCACTCTTAACCACTAGGCCATCTCTCCAGCCCCGACAATTTTCAAATACATTGGTAGAAACATTAGGTAGACAGATATAGCAAAAGAGAGATCTCAGCTATAGGCCTCAGAAAGACACTACCAGACGGCATTCTTAGCCTTTTGGTTGGTAGGAGCTAGGGTTTCATTAAGTTAATACATTCCTAAAAGTTGTTTATGTTAGTCACAAGATGTTAAGTCAGAAACAGATGGGCAACCAGTGGTTATTTAGGGGCCAAACATGGCTCAAGATAATTTGTGAATTGGCTCTGGATCTGCAACATTCACAGTCATTGAAATGCTAATCAGTTGGTCAGCCTTGCAGGAAGTCCAGCCCAAGATGCAGGATTCTTTTGGGAATCTTCATTCACACCGGAATATCTCTGAGCTGAGTCTTCTTCAGAGACAGCATCTGGGGCCTATTGGAAGCAGCAACTGTCATGGTCTGAGTGTGACAAGGACTCAGAGGGTGCTCATCCCTGTCTCAGGCCACTTCCTGGAGTCACATTATCAGGGAACCACTGAGAGATGAGGTGACATCTTCCCCAGCAACTTTCTGGAGAGCAGGCAGAGTCCCTCTCTGAGTTTCTTGGTTAGCACATAGACTGTTCTTCCTTTGTTCCAAGCTAGCTGATGAACACTTGATCAAAGCCAGTGAAATGGATCATTAGGAAGGTCTCCAAGGACCCTCTGCTGTTCTACTAATTCATCTCAGCCTTTGGCATCCCTTTAAACATCTCAGTGGAATTCTTAAGGATTTCCCTGGTGTGCGGGAGCTGCCGCTCCAGGCAGGAAGTGCTCATGGCCCACTCCTCCTCCAAGTCTCCTACCTTCCTTAGATTTCAAGTCGGTTGCTGGCCTTGCAACGTAGGCATTGTGACAGGTTCACTAATAACTGTGAGGAGACTGAGGAGATGGCTCAGTGGTTAAGAGCACACCAGTGGTTCTTGCAGAGGACCCACATTTGGTTCCCAGCACCCACATGGTGGCTAACGACAGTCTTTAACTCCAGGTCCATGGGATCCAGTGCCCTCTTCTGGCCTGCACAGTCATTGCACACATGCAGTACACTTACAGAGATGCAGCCAAAACACTTATACACATAAAATACCAAATAAATAAATAAATAAATAAATTTTTTTAAATAATTGTAAATTTGAAGATTTTTCTAGTAGCTTATCCCTTATCATCAAAGTCTCCAAATATTCAAGAACAGACCCATAATAAACCAACTGAGTAAAATGAGTCAGTCATACCTATGTGGAGAACAGATCAACAAGGACCAAGAGATAGCTCTTGAATATTAAAAAATATGAATGCCAGGGCTGGAGAAGTGGCTTAGCAGTTAAGAGCACTGGCTGCTCTTGCAAAGGACCTAGGTTCAGTTCCCAGGACCCACATAGTGACTAACAACCACCTTAACTCCAATCCCAGGGGATCTGACACTCTCTTCTGACCTTTAAAGGCATTGCATAACACAAGTGCACGTGTGTGTGTGTGTGTGTGTGTGTGTGTGTGTGTACATGCAGGCAGTACACTCATAAACATAAGATAAAAATACTAAATAAAATATTTTTTAAAATACAAATGCCAGTGAATCGTGCTGGGATGAGTGGTGGAGACGGCCATGGGTTTTCTTTAAAAGCCCTTGTGAGGGGCTGGAGAGATGGCCTAGCGGTTAAGAGCGCCGACCGCTCTTGCAGAGGACCCGGGTTCGATCCCCAGCACCCACATGGCGGCCGAGAACCGTCTGAAACTCCAATTCCAGGAGAACTCCAGTTCCAGGGGAATCCGAGACCCTCTTCTGACCTCCGCGGCATTGCACGACACGGGTGCACAGACCTGCATGCAGACAGTACATTCATACACATATGGAAATAAATAAAATAAAAAAAAATAAATAAAATAAAAAAAAACTAGAAAATAAAAAAAAAATAAAATAAAATAAAAGCCCTTGTGAATCACACAGTTGATGTAACCACATTCAGATTATCTTGATTAAAATGTGGTAAAGCTATGGAAGAGAGAGAAAATTGTAAGTCATGAGCAGCAATCAAAGGCTCTCAGTCACATACTGCTGTTTGCTTCTGAGGGTTGGGGACAGCGTCGGCCACTGAGAGGGAGGCACCCTCAGGGTCAGACTCCTGCACTGACTTTCAAAGTATCTTTTCATTTATTTTGAACGAAGACTTTATGGGACAAGCTGAGCATGCCCAGAAGTAGTCCAACCCATCTTTAATCTTCATGATCTTAACCTGAGCATGCTTAATTAGGGATGGACAGACCCCTATATAAGCACATATGGTGTCTTTGAATAAAAACCCCTAGGATTTCTTTACTGGTGGAGAGCATTGCTTTAGAAACGGTTCCCAGCACTCCATCTCTGCCGCAGGCAATGCATCACTCCCCACTGCTTATATCTAGGTTGTGCTTCTTTCGGTTTATTTGGACTCATCAAACTGTGATACCATTGCCTTTAGTTACAACAGCATTGGAACAACAGACCCCTAATCTGTCCCGTGAGAGATTCTGAGTCAGCTCCAGCCAAGAGTCAAGCCAAGGAAGGGCCGGGTTTTGTAAACTTGCCATTTCTAAGCCACTGCTTTATTGATTTGATGATTGAAAAAGAAATTGGGCTTGGTTGTGGCACCAAGTCAGCATGTTAGAATATCCTTAAACTTAGTAGTCATGTAATTCAATTTCCTGAGCTGAGCCATAGCAGCAGGGCTGATGTCAAGATCACTCCTAGGCAAGCAGGAACACTGCAATATTTACAAGAATCTGAGTTGGCTTCATCTAAACTTCATCCCAGCAAAAAAAATGTTCAGCCATCTGCTGACATTCAGCTAGGTGACTACACGGTGGACTCCACATTTGTCCCTGCCTCCCTGGCACTGGGATGACAAGTCTGTGTCACTAGGCATAGCTTTTTATGTATGTGCTGAAGATCCAAACTCAGGTCCTCAGGTTTGTATGGCCATGATCAGGCGAGTATTTTATTGTTTAGTTCTCTCCCCAGCTCTGACTCCAATATTTTAGAACTTAAATAAAATAAATAATTACATATCTTCTCATTGTCAACATGAACGCTTTTCTGTAAGTAGAATGCTTATTTAATAAAGGGCATGCACATTAAGTGTACGTGTGCAGGGAGCCTGTGTAGCCTTCACTCTAGGGTACACAGTCATTATCAGCACCTTAGAAATCCACCCACTACCCAAGCTCTCTCCTCACTTAGACACCTTCCTCTTCCTAGAGGTGACCTCTGTCCCAACTTCTAACTCCACAAGTAGTTTTCCCATTTTCAAACCTTATAGAAACAGTATCATGGAGAATGAATTGTAACTGGGTTCTTTCATTTGGTGTTACAATTATAATAAGTGATGCTTCCACACGTAGGGGTAGTTTACTCTGAACCTTCATTTCAATGTCATTTAGACCTTAGAGTAAGCACTTCCAATGAGTATGTGGGGCAGGAAATGACCCAAGGTGTGCATGTATATGTGTGTGTGTGTGTCTGTCTGTCTGTCTGTCTGTAACTACAGCCCATGTTGCTAGACAATTCTCCACAGCCTTTCTATTTAAGTGAACTCATGTCAACCACATGTGAAGCTCTAGTCATTCCACACCCTCACCCAAACTGGCTAATGCCTGGCATTTTATTTTAAAACAGCCACCTTGTGGTTAAACTAGAGGTGTGCCACTGGGGCTATCATTTGCATTTTTCAATGACTCTCAGTTGAGATTTTCGAATGCTATTGTATGGTTGTTTTATTTATTTTGTTTTGTTCTTGTTTTGGTTCTCTTCACTTGACACAGGGTCTCTAAAGTCACTGTATAGTCCAAGCTGTCCTGGAACTCACAGCCATCTTTCTGCCTCAGCCCCCCAAGTGCTTGGAATTACAGGTTTAAGACACCACGTCTTGCTCTTTCCCTTTATTTTGTAAGCACAGTGGATTGCCTTTCAAAAAGTTAAACCAAAGTTTCATTCTTGAAACAGACCTAATTTGATGACCCTTATATTTTTGTTTGGTTTATTTTGCTAAGATTTTTGCCTAAGATTTTTGCATCTGTGTTCACAAAGAAATCTGGCATGTTATTCTGTCATATAACAGTCATAGCTTATTCTCAAAAAAAGTTTCAGAATGTCAGTGTTATTGCCTTCTTATATATTGGAATTCAGTGCTGAGGTCATCTGGGCTAGAAGTTTTGCTTTATTTTGTAATGTAGGCAGATTTTTGGTACTATCTTGCTCACCAAAACATATAAGAAAATGCACACAAATTTGTCTACTGTGATACATTTTTGACAAACGAAATACAGTCCCCTGAGTGGCACCCAGGATGGCAGTCCACACCCTCACTTCTTGCCCTCTTTCAGTCATCACTTTCTTGGCCAAACAAAATTACTATCCTGATGTCTAAGCTCATAATTTAGTTTTGCTTGTATTATACATTACTAGGATACTACTCTTTGATCCAGCAGAAGATTAACTTTGGTATTATTTTGTGTGCATTTTAAAAAAATAGCTTATTCTGAAGTCATCCGAAGCAGTGTGTTTTAATTAGGTCATGTTTCACAATCATGTTGTTCAAATGCTGAATATCCTTACTGTCCATTCTTCTTGTTCTATCACATATTTAGAGGGATCTGTGTTAATATTTCATCTGTAGCTGTAGACTTCTCTGTTTCTTTTTACTTTATCATATTTTTCTTCTTTTTTTTTATGGGGGATGGAGTTGCTGTTTGGTTAGAGACAGGGTTTCACTGAGTAGACCACACTTCTCTCGTATTTGCTACGTAGCCCAGGCTGGCCTCCAACTCCAGCAAAGGTCCTTCCTCAGCGTCCTGAGTGCTGAGATGACAGGCATGTGTCACCACACTTAGCTTCTTTTATTCCGAGGCCAGGCCATTTGATGTGTAAAATTTAAAACCTTTACTTTTTCCTAGTTGGACTGAACACTTTACTATTAGGAAATTAGCTGCTATATCTTTATTCATGCCGGTGCTGCTTAGTATATCAGGTCCCTTAAAATCCACTTTGCTACTAGGATAGCATCGTCAGCCTTCTGTGCATTAGTAGTTGGAATGATTTATCTTTACTCTTTAGTTTTTTTATTTTGTTGTTTAAGCTTTGCCTTTTGTAGAGAGCATAGTTAAGAGGATGTTGCTCGCTGGGCGTGGTGGCGCACGCCTTTAATCCTAGCACTTGGAAGGCAGAGGCTGGTAGATCTTTGTGAGCTCAAGGCCAGCCGGTCTACAGAGCAAGATCCAGGCCAGCTGGGGCTACAGGGAGACCCTGTCTCGAAAAGACCAAAAAAAAAAAAAAAAAAGAAAAAGATGTTGTTGCTCTAGAGATCTAAGTTTCTAATGTGGAACAACTCATTTGCAATTAATACAATTGCTGACATTTGTGTTTAAATCTACTATCTTGTATCATGTGTTCTCTTTTCATTTTTCCCATCATTTTGATTATTTTTTATTTTTTCGTTGCTTCTCTTCTATTAACTTGTGAAATATTCTTACCATTTGTGCCTGATATGATTTCACGTCAGCCTGGAAGTTTTCTTTAATGTATCTTGTGCTGTTAAATTCCTGACAGCCCTTGGTCCTTTCAGTTGTCATCTAAAACTGTTTATTTTCTTCCTCATTCCTCTCCACCTCCCACCCTTTCTTCCCCCTCTATTCCTCCTACCCTTCCTTCCTCCCTCCCTCCCTCCCTTCCCTCCTTCCTTCCTTTCTCCCTCCATCCCTTCCTTCCTTCCTCCCTCCCTCCCTTCCTTCCTCCCTTCCTTTCTCCCTCCATCCCTTCCTTCCTTCCTCCCT